>VDFB02350692.1:0-88825 GCA_007258455.2 Sequoia sempervirens
AACAACCAACTTCAAGTGTTATAGTAAAACCCTAGACACTTCATAATTCATCATATGTTCCATTATCCCTTTGAAATTTTCCATTAATATAGTAATCCTCACTTCATTGTGGCATTATCACTATGTTGATAGCATTCCCTCATTAACCTTAGTTCATCAACATATGCAATATGAATCTCAATGAGCACTCAACTTTTGCTTTTGTAAGAGTGTGGACTATCATAGTGGACTTAGTACTTTCACCATTATGTGATCTATAAGCACTATATTGTAGTCTTAAATGAGGCCAACCATTTACTCTTTCATTTATGATAGTTATAAAGGTACTACTTGAAATTCTTGATATTGATGTTAGATATGTTGTTCCATTTGCAGTTGATGACATTAGACATCCCTAGTGATCTTGGTGGCACGATGGACCATGGAGTTGTTGCAGCAATCACCAGTTTTGGTCCATTGAGAGAGGTATGCAACAAATTAGTCGATTTGACATTATATTTACTCTTTTATGGTCTATTATAGAAAATTTTCATGATACTTTTATGTATTTTAATTATATCTTGATGGTTGCTATAGGTGGTTGTCACTCTAGATTGTGGATGTGGTAATGCTATAAATGTGCATGATGACTATATGTATGCAATAAGTGATTATATTTTGTTATATGTCATTCCATAATTCAATTTCTATGTATTAACATCTTTACTTTTTATTGTATCAGTTGAAGGTCCAAAGTGAAGAGAGGAGGACTAGAGAGCATGTTCAAAAGACAAGAGAACCAACAGTCGCTCTGTCTAGCTGAATTTTGAAGGCAACATGAGATCTATTTCCTTCCCCTAGAGGGAAATGACTATGTATTCTATGGTCATTTGTTGTATGCCTATGTGGCATTTTGGAACATATGTTTTGTACTATCGATATATACATGACATTTTATTTCCATATGACTCCTTTGTAATAAGCTTGTATGACTTTTTTTGATATATTGTATATACTTTTATCAATATATAGCATTGTATAGCCTTACAGCTTTTTGATTAAAGAAAATCTTATTTTTCTACTGCCATTCTTTAATGATGTTATCATGTGTATCGTGTAAATTGTATGCTTGAATGTTGTAGGCATGGATTTTGTTTACATCTAATTCTTAATTAATTAACTGTTGATTGCTCAATAAGCCCCATCTAAAGTGTATTGTGTAAATAAGCTCCATTCCTGGTGGTTTGTATCCTTTGGAATGCTTCAATTACTTTTGCCTCACTTATTCACATGTATACTCCATGTATATTGTGTGTATTCACATGTATGCTTCATGCTTCCAATGCATAGTAGTTAAAATCTTTTGGGGAAAAAATCGAGAAACCAAAAGTATAAGATTTTTTGAAAAAATGGGGAAAAAATCATATTTACAAAAATGCAAAAAATTGAAGAACAAGAGATTAAAAAAAAAAATGAAATTGAAAGGTATTTCCATAGCATATATAGATATAGAGAGCAAATAAAATAAAGATTTTAACTAATGAATTGTAAAAAATAGATTTTTGTAGTTTATATTCCAATCGTTGATTACATTGCATTGTACATCTTTCAAAGTCAAAGAATTACTTCACATTGCATATCTAATAACTAGATGCTGATAGATGACAAAATTTCAATTACAATATAGTTTCTACAAAGTCAACCTAAGTAGCTATGCAATTACTTCACATTGCATAATTGATAACTAGGAGCAGCTACCAATTGCATTTTCTTATCATGGCATTCTATGAGACCAGATTTCTTTGAGGTATTTTTTCAAATAGTTCACTGCCTTGTCTATGTTACCAAATTTTTCATACATGTCAACCAAAGCATCTTGTCAAACAGTTCACTACCTTGTTGCTATGGCTAAAATCCTAAAACAAGTGCTTTCAAACAAGCTATGGATGGTTGGAAAAAATATATCAAAAGCATAATATAAAGAAATAGCATAGATAAGGCAGTGAACTATTTGAAAAAATGCATCAAATAAATGTGGTGATGGAATGCCATGACCATCCATAGACAAGGTAGTGAACTATTTGGAAAGATGCCTCAAATAAATGTGGTCTTAAGGTGATGGATTTCCATGACAATCAAATTTCTTTCAATTGTCATGGCATTCCATCACCATGAGACCTCATTTTTTTGAGTCTTTTTTTCAAAGAGTTCACTGCCATTTCTATGCTACCACATTTTTTGGTGCAGGAGCGCCATTGAATAGAAGTTATCAATTCAAGGTTTTGAGGAGTAGGCTTTAGGTTTTGAGATATTTTTTCTAAAATAACGTCAATGAGACCATTTTCTATTGTAATGCGTCATTTTAGTTGATAGCTAGATGTTTAGAAGGTCAAGTTTGCAAAAAGTGCAAAATATTGAAAAAAGATATGAAGTTGCTAAAAAGTTACAAAATTGCATGTTTAGGGAAGGAAAATGGTCATAGCATTTCAAAAGGCAGTTGTAGGCATTAGGGCAGTTAGCTTGGAGGGAAAAAACATAAATAAGGTGGAAATAATTAATGTAAGTTGGATTTTTGAAGATTTGGAAGATTGGAACATTAATAATACTCTGTTTTTCTCCACATTTTTTGTATTTTCTAAGTTTTAAGTGATTGTATGGCCCATACAACTGCATAATGTTCTAAATATGTTTTGAATTCATTTTAAGGTTTGAGTTGGCACTTATTGCATTTGATTTGAGCATCCAACAGTGGATTTGGTGTGAGTTTAAGCAAATTCTTTGTGACTAGTTTTATACCATGTTTTAAGGGTTTGTAGCCTTTAAAATGTAAACTCAACCCATTCCACTTTTTGTGACTCTTGTAACTTGTGGAATGGGACTGCAACATCAATAAACAAGCGAGGTAATGTTGAGAGAGTGTAGGGGAGGCCTGAAAATGTGTTGGGCATGAAGCCCTAGAGTGGAAATTTGTGTTTTCCAAGTGGAAAAGAGAGGTTTTATATGGTAATGAGTGAAATAGGTTGGGGAAGAATTTTTTCTTATTAAATTGAGTATGTTTAGAGGTTTGTAGATTTTTTTGAGGTGGTGGAAATTTTTATTGAGGTTTGGAAATGTGATTTCAATTAAAATCCTTGATTTTTGGCTATAAAAGAGGGTTTTGAGTTTAGGTATATTGGAGGGTGGATGCCTAAGAACAAATTGTGGAATCTTTGGTTTTGTAACCTATAGAGAGCTTCCCAATTGAATTTTGAGTGAAAAGGAATTTTAAGGTAGAGTCCCTTTGTAAAAGTGGCCTAATTTAAGGCCTAGTTGGTGAGAAAAGCCTAATTTGAGAGAGTTGTATCAAATTAACCTATTGAGTGGTTGAGGTATGTTGTTGAGTACCTTGATGGGTGTTTGAAACACTGATGATCCTCATTTGAAAGGACAACACTAAGGAGATATACCTGATTGGTCAATTAGGCCAAATTTTCAAAGCAACTGTACTCCAAATTATATTTACATCCCAAATAACTATAGATAGTCATTTACTAGACCACAAAACCTCCAAATCCATAATATTTAACTTAGGAACTACTCCTTTAAGCCCACTTTACAAAACCCTCATTTTTAGCAAGTTTAGGGTGGGTTTATTGAAAATGCTATTCCCAAAACTCATAACACCTTTCCAAAGAATCAAACATGCTAAAAGAACCTGCAAATGCTTAAAAATACCTCACAAACTATTGCCCCAAAGGATTTCATCCATTTCCAATCTTAAACCACTCAATTTCACCAAAACTCATCAAATTGCCAACTAGGGCATCACACCAAACCACTCAACTCACCTCCCCTAATCCAAAAACCATGCACATATGTTTCCTACCCCTAATTATTCCATTCCACTAAGTTATAGTAGGATGCAATGGGTGGAATCATTGAAAAAATCATATTTACACGCTCAACTACTTGCATTTGACCACTTTTTCCCTAAGCAAGAATTCACCGCCACAGGAAAAGGCCTCTGAAATAGAAAAAATTGAGAGAGGTTATTGTAGAGGGGCCCAACACAATCCCATAGGCTTAGATGAGAAGTTTCTAAACATCACAATGTCTGAATACGAGCATGCTGAAATTTGCAGCCATTTTGCATTTTGGACTCTTAAGGGATATTGTCGATTGAATGTAGCTTAGAGTGATTCCATGTGTTTCGATGCAAAAGAGGACCATGCCTAGCATAAACATACCCACTCAAATGCATTAGAATAGTCCATTTTTTCACACAAGTTGTAGAATGAAAATTGCACCACTTTACAACTCTACACTCAACTATGAGTATCGCTGCCTACTATAGCTACTGCTCATGATCTCATCATATGGTTTGGAGATGGATATCCCCACTAGTGTTGATTTTCATCTGATACCTCATCACTCTCACTCATGGGTGGATCCTCCTCCTCATCCTCCTCCTCCTTGTACTCCTCCTCCTCATCTTCCTCATCTCCCTCCTAGCCCTCATAATCTGGATCTACATCCTCATTGTACTCATCATCAATGACATTAGTGAATATATTTGCAGCCCTATAGTGTGTCTCCTCAACCCTATCCTCTTTTTCTTCTCCTTCATCTAGTAGTGGACCTGCATCTCCTACTGGCTCATCCATCAGGAATATCGGTGTTGGTTATGTCACTATCCACCACTCCTCATAATCCCCTATGGCACTGATGTTGTCTGCATCGGAGGTTAGTGGTTGGTCATAATTAGAGAAGTCAAAGTCACTCTAAGCCACATGGTCTACAATGAGCCGCACTATATCACCCAATCTCTGGGTACTCCACACTAACCTCCTAAATGAGGATCATGCCTGGGGTGGTATCTAAACCTATCCAAATTTCCACATGACTCGATCATAGTAGAAAGGTCATACTACGTGGTCTTGATAGCCAACCAGAAATTTATTTAGTTACATCCTCCTTAACTATCTAGTATGATCTAGCCACTATAGCATTAGTTGATAAGGTCTCCAAAGTATCTCATCCTCCTCAAGTTAATCAAATCATACTCTTCAAAAATGCAAATCACCATACTACCATAATCACTGAAGAGGTTAGTCGAAAGCCCGAGGATACCCTATTGTTGTAGCATATGGGTAGCAGATTGGTTTGGTACACATAATATTCTCTAGGCACCACACCTATAGAAGCATGTAGTGCACCATACTCTCCACCTCTTGGAATACAAACTACCCTAGATTATAATACAAATGTGCTAGGATACACCAACCCCAGGTGTACACTGTGCGATGCTCTAACATCCCCTGAATCAAATGGACTAGTCCTCCCTTGATGTGTGTTGTCTTCCCATCAGGGATGAGAACTAGTTCTATAGTATGCATCATAATCCATCTAACCACTCGTGCTCCTAAATATAGCAGCATCGGTAGATCAATCCACCTTCTCACCCAATAATCATGAACTGGACCATCTACTCATGGAAGGTGTGGTCTCTATAGAAATGTACCCACTCTCCTTGAATCGAAACATGGAGAATACGGTGAACTTCCTCTAAGGTGATTGTCATCTCCCTTGTCGGAAGATGAAATGTACATGTATCTGTGTCCCAGTGCTCACAGAGAGCCATAAGCATGGAATCGTGGTACCTCATGGGAGGCATAAGGTACAACCAATAGATGCCTACAGCCTGAAGATACTATGTCTCCTCTACTGAAAAGTATGGGGCTAGATCAAAAATCTCAAGTCTCCCCCCTATTCATTGCAGTGATTGGGTGGGTACCTATCAAAATCACAACAATATGCTCTAAAACTCATGTAATATCTCTAACTTCTACATTATTCATCATGCAAGTGTACTCAAGTTCAACTAGTTTGCTCTTCTAAAGGCCATAGACACTTTAGAACTCTTTTGGGACACTTTGCAAAGAAATGGGACACTTCGCAAAGAAATGGGACACTTCGCAAAGAAATGGGACACTTCGCAAAGAAATGGGACATTTTGCAAAGAAATGGGACACTTTGCAAACAAAAGGGACACTTTGCAAACAAATGGGACACTTCATGAAAAAAAAATAGGGAAACTTTGCAAACTTCTTTTCTAAGATCCTAAATTACCCTAGATATGCATAAAAATCATTAAATAATTGCATAAACACATAACACAGCTAGCAGAATCGACTCACCTCATGTTGATGCTCGTTGTGTGCCACCTGGTCCCAGAGAATGTCAAATCGTGCAGGCCTGTAATCTCATATGCTTGGCATTTTTCCGTCTCACTCGTCACTCTCACACTTAAAGAAGGTAAAATGAAATAGTAAGTGAAAAAATACTTCACTTTCACCTCTTTTAACTCTTTTCATTCTTTTTCACCTTATGCATCAAAATAGGGGTTTTCTTCTTTTCAACATTAATAAAGTTCTTTTTATTAAAAACACCATAACGAGAGCTAGGGAACTTTGTTTTCGACACTGTTCGATGTGCTGAAATCATGATTTTGCATCCGACATCATCAATTGTCTATCATTATGTGACATGGTACTTGGAAATGTCCTACCGTATGATGTTCCTTATACGATGAGGTTAGATTGCTACCTTGATTCCACCTTTTTAATGTAATAGGAATCAAGGGGGGGAATACATCTACCCTTGAATTTGATTTCTAGAAGTTAGATAAAAGGGTTTTTGGACAACTAATGAATTTGTGTTGCGGATGCAGTACCTAATGTTGTGGTTTTGCAGATAAAGTTACATTGGAGGATCCATTCTCCCATATTTTGAATGAGTATCCTTTTATGAAGTAAAGTGTACTGTTTAGAGTCCATTAGCTTACATATGCATGTAGAGTCATATGGGTGCTAAAGAAGGGGCTAACCATGAACATGAAAATTGTGCTCCTTTGCAGAAGTACAATTTGTGGCCTAATTAGGTCCTATTTTAGGCATCCATACATCAATCACCCCCAAAAAACTGCATTTATAGGCCCCTAATGCTCATGATTTTGGACTTTAAGGCCTATTCCACTCAAAAATTATACAAATCCCGACAAGCAACATTCAAAACATTCAAATCTCATTAAACCCACATTAAAAATCCTTGGTGGGACTAAGTCGCCCAGGGTGGTGACTTAGTCCCTTTTTAGGTGTTTTTCACTTTTGAGTGGGAAAATCACCAACCTAATTCAAACTCTTGAGGGATATCAGTCGGGTATGTGCAAGATCATGATGGGCCAAAAAGTGGTGATATTATGGGTATGTGTAGGGTGTGGCTGATGATATTTTTTTTACCCAAAATTGATGAAATGAAAAGGGTTTTTAAAGGAGATTCTCAGATTTCCACCAATATAAATTATTCTTTACTTTGAATTTAATAAATTATTATTATTCATTTTCTATTTGAATCACGACTAAAGTCCTTATTGATAGGCTAATTGAAAAACATCCATAGATTTCAAACAATATCACATTTTTTGACTCTAAAACAGGTGTCACATTCTATAATTCATATACTATAGGATTACAAAAAGAAAAATTGAATTTCATGAAGTTTTGACCAAGTTAAGGTGGTCAGACATATGATTTTTTATATTTTTTTAAAGTTGTAATAAAAAATTCATAATTAATTATTTACTTGGAAACAAATTACAAAAAAATATGCATCACATCGGGACATGAGTCCTCTACTTATATCTAAAATCTTATTAAAAAATATTATCATTTTATTGTGGTTAGGGTGGTCAAACAGACACCTACTTATTTTTTCCCTGAAATTTAAGTACTATAGCATTCAAATTTTCAAATTTTCACCAAATAGATTTATTTTTTCTAAAATAAACCTAGTAGTTTAGAAACTAAATTCAATTTTCTATAGATTCTATTCTTACATATTTTTGAAATAATATAGATAACTTATTCAAATTTTTATGTCAAGTTGGCTAACTTTGATTTTTCTGAATTTTTTGCCACTTAAGGGCCTATTTTTTCCATGATGATCCTACACATACCCAACCTATGAAGTTAAAATAATGAATAATTCAGTGTTAAGGCCTATAAATACATGATTTTAGGTCATTTTTTCATAACATTAAGTCATTTTTACAAAGAAAATTCAAGAGTCAAGAGAAAAATATCTTTCACAAGAAGATTCATTAGTCTTTCTACAACAAAGTTGAAGCTTTAGGGCGGAAAGCTAGGGTTTTTGCAAGTCTTCAAGCTCACTTTTTGTTCAAGATCTTACATTGCAAATGGTTGATCATGGATGCCTATGGTGAATCATGGATAAATCTAGGTTGAGGAGATGCAACTAGCCATCAAATCAATCCTAAAGACTTGCTTTCAAAGTGATTACATCTTTCATTTTCTCTCTATCTTAATATTTAAGGTTTTACATGTCATTTAGATTCATCTCTAATGTGATTTGGTATCTCTCAGGGTGATTCCTGCATTGTTTGAAATCCATTTAAATGTATCTTATTCTTATACATTAGAATAGGGTTACATCTTATTTTCAAACTTCCTAGTCTTAAACACACTTAGGGCTAGGGTTTTATGCAGATTTTATCTATTATAAATTTTAAATACCAACTAGGGGTTTGACCAAGGAAAACCACCCATTAGAAATCAATTTTATGCTCTGTTTTGTAGGTATTTTACATATTCAGATTCAAGTTTCCATCAAAAACTAAGTGTAGACTATGGGCTTTCGTTTCCACTTTGAGATTTACAGTAAATCCAATATGCACTAAGTTGCCCATAATGGCAACTTAGTCCCATTGCATTGGTTTTTCAATAATTTTTATAGTTTCAGATAACCATTTGACAGAAATGGCTTTCTAGGTAGTTTTTGTTGATCTAGGACTAAGTCACCCAACTTGGTGTAAGTGTCCCAATTGGATCAAAAATCAAGTTTTCCAGAATTTTATAGGTCTCTATAATCTCCACTTTTCTCTCCATCAATTTCTAGGTACACATTTTTTGTTCATCATTTTTATCCTATTCTTTATTGCATTGATTTCATCATTCTGCATATCACATTGTGTTTTCTAGCACTTCACATTTCACTAGTTTTGCATCAATAAATCATTTCTTTTTCAATTTATTGCATTTAGAAATTATAATTAGGAAATATTGCATCCATCATAACATTAATCTTTGAATGTATACATTGCATTTTGGCCTATCTTTCCCCTTTTAGGTGAGAAACCCTAGAAGGGTTATAAAAACATTTGGGTGCCAAAATATTTGTTTACAAGCCCAATGGAACTTAGTCTCTCCTTGGATAATATCTTCAATGAAATAGAACATACATTCCTCAAAGAATGCAGTAGTTGGTAGGCCCATTACTTTAGTCAATAAATAACCAGATCATGGTATTCTTTGAAGAAATCACTCTTTAACAGCTCTTGGGGTACTTTGTTAGCACTACCCCTCTTTTCTTTCAACCAATGTTGGTTCATTATTGTTTTTCACCCAAGAGGGTCATGCTTCCACATGTTTTCAAAAAATTCCTTCTTTGTTTCTTCCATTTGATCAAATGTGGGGATGTGGAATGTCTTTCCAATAGATCTAGTAGACAAGTCTTCCAATACCCTCCCATCTTTCTCAATAACTTTCATGTTGGAATGATAAAATCCCCAATAGGTCATAACCAGCTCTGGAGCAATTAATGAGGGAGGAAAGCTAGCCGCCTTGGCGAGACCACTTGCCCTGATCTTGCGTGTGTTTTCTGTGGTTGGGTTAACCATCACCCTTCTCCTAAACTCATCAATATCCACGTGCCCTAGGTTTGTATCTAGTACCATGTCCTAGGTGGAGGAGAGCTTGGAGGTACACTCTACTTCATTTGGTATTTTTCTTCTTTCCCTCTTGGAACGCAAGCGGGCTTCTTCCCTTCATTGGCTTTCTCAATAGGCCTCCTTGGTGGACCCGTGGTAGGTTCCATAAATCTTGTATGCAAGAGATGGAGTAAGTGCATTTTCTTATAAATTAAGGAAAATTATGTCAATCAAATCTTGTAAATCAAGGGTTAGATCCATTTATATATTCTTAAAAGATCACGAAATTCATCATCATTCTGCATTTGGAGTTCATTTGGATCATTTAGGTGAATGAGGGCCCAAGGATGGGGGTTTCCCCTGGGCGGAAGCCATTAGGGTGATGGTAGTGAGGAAATGGCTCCAAGACCACGAAGACCCACATATGGCCACCTGCAATAGAAATTATGCATTGTTTGTTTCAGGGACAAATCCCTTAAGGAATAGTTAAGCACGTGCAAAAACAACTCATGTGGCACTTGGGGTCAATAAACTATACTTTGATGTTCTTGGAGGTTCGGGTTATGCAAGCACGATGAGGTAGACTGTCATTTGAAGTTCAGTCATTAAAGAGCAATGTTCAAGGAATGGCAACCTGCATGTAGAAGTCCACACTACAGGGCCTATGGACGGCTTGGATGCTTAGCATTGTGTCTTAGAGTTCTAAGGCTTTGGGATGTGTGGAGGGAAGTCATCAGGCTACCATAAAATGTTTACTGTTAAGGAACAACCTTGGCAGGGCAGTGGTCTATAGGTGGTGGGCCGCATAGGTGGGCCCACTTCAAGCTCCTAGACTTATATTTTGGCATTGACAGTTTTCAACATCTACAAAGGGAAACCACTCCTATAGAACCCACCATGCAAGATGGCATGAACATTCCAATGTTATGGAATGACAATAAAAGAGGGGCCATCAACACATGGTAACCTATAGGGGCTGACTCGCATACAAGTTTGACATAGCATTTTTAGTTTGGAAAACTCTCAAAGACAGAGAAGGCAATGACGAGCATGGAGTCCGCAGTGCGGGTGGACAGCATGACTTTTCCGCTAAATAGCTGCAATCTGAGGATGGCGAACCACATGCACCAGCCCACATTGGCGTTTGGACTTAGTTAATTCTCAACTATTGGGTTTGATCCACTCAATGATGAAGATAAATGAGGATTCCACACTATAGGGAGTCGTGAGGACTTGGCCGCTAAACAACAGTGATGGGGAGGCAGTAGCCTATGGGTGGAATCTCGCATGCGTATTCTTGCAAAAGGATGAGGACTTAGTCAATTTTTGAAGATTGCCCAATTTTAACAAGGGCGGAAATGTCAATGGTGTAGGCCATAGGGAGTTCCTTGCCGCTTGATGGACAGTGACAGTAGGACATGATTCTGCATAAAGGCAACCATGGATTTTGCAATTTTTAAATGGTATAGAGGGTTTCAAATGTTTGAGGCAATTTATAGGTGCAAACCCGAGGCTACATAAGTTTGATGGGACCACTAAGGGTGAACTAGGGTTTCTCTTTCAAAGATTTTAACATCATTTAACCCTAATATTTTATAATTTAATCACATAGCAATGAATGATGTGCACCTACCTTTAAGATTACGTGTGAATGTAAAGAAAATGCGACCTGAATCTGCTGAAGGATCTTGTGCAGGCTGGAGCTCCTCGTTCATCATTAAAATTTTGAAAATTAGGGGTGAAAATGACACGTTCGACCCCCCCTTTATAGGCATATCATTCATTAATGTGCGCCATAAATTCTACATACGGTGGCAGGTCGGGTAGATGGGTTTGCAGAAACCCTATTTGGCATGGTCGTGGGATGGTAGTAGATGATGCAGGACCCACTCTGTGGGTGGATGTTGGGATTTTTCCACTAGCTAACGGCTAAGAAATGATGGTGGCTGACAAATGGAAACTCGCAAATGCGAGTATGCCAAGCTCCACGGATGCTAAGAAAAACAACCAAGGGAAACCCATAGGTCTAGGCCCACAAGGGAAAATGACTTAACAGATTTCGTGGTGATGAATTTGGTCAATTGAAATGTGATGACTTTATAGCATGTGACCATCGTAAGCTCAGAAATAAGGGCACACAAAATGAGGCAAAGGTGAAAATGACTTGGTGAAGGCAAAAAGGAAAGAGGAGGTCCCTGGTCCGAATGGGGCATGTGTGTTATAGGCACAACACATTTCACCTTGTTCAATGTGTGTCCTAGGTAAGTGGTCTAGGACCTATTCACCACATGGCGAATGGGTCCTCACTTAGACCTAGGACCCCTCTTTAAAATATATTTTTGATGGTATTTTAATGATTTGAAATACATGATTTGATTTTGGCTTGTGATATTTAAATTTTTAAAAAATATTAAGTTATGGATAAATACAAAGTTATTTTCATTATATTTCAACTAGAGAGAGAAGAATCTAAGCAATTTTCATGAGATCAAGCATTCATATTCAAGGAGCAAGCAAGATTGAAGTATTGGAGCAACATTATAATGTTTTTGTAGGTCTTCAAGCTCATTTTGTTGTCTACAATCAAGCATTATTGAAGAATTGGTGATAGATGCCTATGGAGAATCATGATGGATTCTAGGTTTCGGGAGAAGCACTATGAGACTCAACCAAGCCTAACGACTTTTTTCCAAAGTGATTCCATCTTCTATGATCATTCTATTTTCAACCTAAAGCGAGGTATATTCATATTTGTGACTTATTAAGGAGATTAGAGGTCTCCTAAAGTAAGTATTTTTCATTGTTAATGTTTCATTCTAGGATCTTATTCTAACCCATTTGAGTGGGGTTCTTTGCATTGTTAGAGATCTTAATCTGAGACACACTTAAGGTTAGGATTACACACACATTTTATGTTTTGGATTTTCATTTATCAAGTTTAATTACCAAACTTGGGGTTTGACCGAGGAAAACCCCTATCCACCAACAAACATCAAATTTGTTTTGCATATTATTGATAGATCTAGATCTAAAAGTGGGGATTTCAAGTTACAGGAAGGAATTGTAGGTTTGGAACTTCAATTTAGATTCAGTGTTTTTTGGAAGAACCTACCAAGACCCATTCACCATAGGATGAATGAGTCCCTATTAGGGTTACAAAAGCAGTAGGTTTTCACAATTCATAAGCTATAGTTTATGATTTAAATTCATCTGAGAAAGTATACCAGGACCCATTTTCCATAGAGCGAATGAGTCCCTATTAGGGTTGTAGAAACAACAAGTTTTAATAGGTGCACAACATTTATTACCTTCAATTTTTTTAGAAAGTTTACTATTTCTTTCTATTTTATGATAAATCCCTTCATTGCACTTTATGAATCTCAGTTTATAGTTGTTTTTCTATTTCAAATTTGTCTCCCTAAGATACTACTTGGCCTAGACCCCCATCTTAGCAAAAGGGAAATTTGAAGATTCACATCTTAGGCTGACTCTCCTAAGGGTTGTTAGTCAATGTTTGATGTGGATCTCATTTCCTAAGGATTTGAAGAAAGATAAGACCCCATTTTCCCCTCTTTAGATCTACCTTTTGGGACAACTTGCCCTATTTTTCTTTATTTCATTGATAAATTGCAAGCATTGAATAACTACAAAATCAGTTAATGTTTTGCCCCTGATACATTATGTCCTAGAAAATAGGTCCAAGACCCATATGTCCAATCTCCCTATTCTACTCAAGACCAATTTCTAATATGTCAAAGTGGCCAATTCAACATTCAAATTTCAAATTTTAAATGTCGGCTATCAAAATATAATTCTTAGAAAATTAGAGAAATGCCTATAAATACCTAGTCTTTGCATCATTTGAAATCTAACAAGAACTAGCAAGTATTCATGAGAAAAATATATTGTCAAGATCATTCAAGAGAAATTCAAGAGCAACATTTTAGAGCATTATTACAGCAATTCAAGATATAGGCATCATCTCAAAGTCTATGTGTGTTAATCTTGTCATAGTTTTGTGAAGGATAACACTCTTTTAGGTATCCAAAGCATTCGAGCAAATCGAGCAAGAAAGATCCAAGACCTCGAGGTGATATGCATGAAAATAGTCCTTCAAGGACGTCATTGAAGGGTGGTGACTTGCAACACTTTGTGATTTCATCATTCATTACTTTCAATTATCTATTTATCATTGGTATTGCCATTGTGAAAGTGGAAACACTTACATGGGGTTTGATTGAGGCAAACCCCTAAAATGTCCCAACATTTTCTATTTTTGAATATGTGGGTTATAAGTTTAAAGAGGATTAAAGAAAGATTGAAGACAAATTGTGCATTTTTACATTCAAAACCCTAAGTCTTGTCAAGACATGGAAACTCACCTATAAAATCATCTCACAACATTCTAATAACTTTGCAAATGGAAATCAAAAGCTCATATAAGTCATTAAGGAACCCCAAAAATAAATCAAGACACCCTATCAGAGACTTGTATGCCCCCCTAAGCACCCCAAACCTCATATTCAACTTAGAACCAACTTTTTAAGATAGGTACATAATATCTTGAACTTCCCAGATCTGCTTGCAAACTATTGTTTCAATCTATTATTTGTCGGGATCTTGCATTTTATGTATTAGGTCACACAGTCTAATTAAATTAATGAGGGAAAATCAATTCCAATCCATTTTTAATCCATTTCCAATCCCCCAAAAGGAGGTCTAGGTCTAATTGGCTCACCTTCATGATTGATAGTCAATCTATCAACCTTGTTGATCTCCCTCTTTAATGAAATAGTGGGAAAGGGCCCCTTTCAATCGTAGGTTCTTTGCATTTAGGACCTAGGACCACATCCACCCCCCTTTTCACCATTTCATAAATAAAGTAATAGCCACCAACCAATCAATGCCAAAAAGGACACAAAGCACTTAACAATGGCTTAATTTGACACTAATTAAGGTTTACTAAGTGATGGAAGGTGAAGGGATTACCAACATAACATGTTCTCCATTGCAAAGAGCAATGTTTGTTAAACCAATTGTGAATGCACACATGTAAACTAAGCACTTTAATTCAAAAACACCAACAATAGGCAATCAAAAAAAAAAACATAAAAGTTTGGGGAGAAACTATGAATCCTTGGCACCATTGAAACAATCACTTGGTTGAATCAAGGTTGTCTTTAAACAAATAGTTGGCCACAATTACAAATTATGATCTTGGTAAAAATGTCAAGACCAAGCAACTTTGCACTAGACTAAGAACATGGGTATAAGGAAAATTTTACATAAAGAGCATAGAGATGGACAAGGAGACATGACTCAAAGACAAAACCCACATGGAGCCTTAACTTTACATTTTTCACGCTGATTATTGCTACTAATGAGGTTTATAATTATGAAGTCATAAGCCATAAAAGAGTAAATTAGAAATAGTGTCAACATATATAATAATTAGAAAGATTAAGCACTAGCAATGATCATATGCTTTGTGAGTACTCATAATTGAAAAAAATAATATTATTCTACATCTAAAAGTGTCATATCTATCCATAAGTGTTCCCCTCAACTATAACATAAACCCATGAAAAATTATTTCCTTTATGATAAATAATTATAATAAATATGACCAAATTTGTTGTGATACATGAATAGAAATAGTTTCAATAAATTTTTATATAAATGAAAAAATATATATAATGACCTCAAGAATTTTAAAGAAGAAAAGAATATAATATTGAACATTAATAATTATTTAAATTAAGTTTTAAAAAATAGTGTTCATTAAGCATTAACTTCAAATTATAAGGTAGGCACTAATTGTACTTTAAGGGCCCTATAATTATTTGAAATTTAAATATATGGCTTAGACATCTAAAGCGACATCTCTCCATGACCATTTGGCTCAATTATAAATTGAAACCATCCAAAACTACTTATTTTATTATATCACATAATTGCAATAAAATATGACACATTTTGTTATTATATATTAATGGTTTGGATCACTGCCATCCTTGTAATACGGTGGGACGATGCTCCTGCTCAGGTAACGATGTCGATGAATTATTTCTGAAATAAAAATATAATTCGCTGATGATTTCCTTCTCAAGTGATAGTAAAACAATCTAAATATGCATTTCAAAGCCAAAATACCAAGAATAAGGGTTGAAAGTAAACAATCGACACTAAGTTTGTTAAGCTCCAATTAATGGAAGAATAGAATCTACCCCTGCCATGGTTGCAGAACGCTTTGCTGCCAAGTGTTGGTCACTATTCCAGTTGATGACATTCTAACATTATTGTTGATAATACTCTCTACATATGTCCTTCCTTGAGAGAGCTGCGTCTATAAAATAAACAATTATATTCTATAGAATGATGAATACAATACTAAACAGCATAAGTTTCTGGACGTACCATTTTGTGCAGTACATCATTATCTTTTTGTAGCTCAATGCTCTGAATTATTACAACAATAAGTTAGTTGAGAGTCGGATCATAAATAAAAATTTCTTAATCTACGAATTAACAAAGAAAGAACTAGATAAGAATGTACGATATTTCTACATATAATTTCAAATTTAAAATTGATTAAATAGTTCTCTTACCTTCTGTTGGAGCTCCTCTACAAGTTGGTTCTGTCACAGCGTCGAATAGTAATCAATTAAATTGATAAACGGAAATTCTAGATGTCACAACTGATATGGGTTGTTACATTATAAAATAAAGTTTGTAACTGGGATCAAAGCTATTTAATGTTGTTTTGATTTTTATGTTTATCCTCACACACAATTCATTTTTACATTAATACATTTAGTGTTTTAAGATTCACTTCTATAATTTTAAGTAAAATATATTTGTTTAAAAAAAATCAATATGCATTAATTTGAAAAGAGTTACCTTTCTCACTCTTATTCTTTTCATTCCTTGTTGAATCTGGCACTGCAATTGCTCCAACTCAGGAAGACTCAAAGAAGATAGTTCCTCCCCCTTTAAACTCCTAACACCAACAATAGAATGAAATTGTTCTCCGTGAAAGTCAAATCATGTGAAATACTTAGATGCTAAGAAATAATACTAGGATGCAACTAGTTTAAGCTTACCTAACCATTTTCTTCGTCTCCTGTATCTTTTGCATCAATCCTGCAACCTCGTCTGATTTAGATGATGACTACACAATGGCAACAGAATTAAACATGATCAACTTTATCATACAACAGTAAACTGGCCAAAGGTGTTTTCCTATCCTTGATTTAATAGATACATCCAAAATAATCATTCGTTGGACCAGTTTTCTTTGAAATGTATAAAAATATTACATTAAGAGTTATTGGTTATAAGAATAAGCCTGATAGAGAGGTCCTAAGTAAAAATAAATTTAAAAAATTGGTCACAATTTTTTTAATCATCCTTTCCAATGTATAACACATCACGAGTAGATGTAAATGTGAAACAATCATGTCAAAAGAAGGCTACTCTTAAGGTTTGGGAAAAATAAAAAAATTATAACTCTAGAGGAAAATTATCCCTGAGTACATTTTGTAGAATAAAAAACTATGAATCATCAAGCATTAAATATTGTAGAATGTCAAAATTCATGTTGATAAATCAAGAACAGGATGCCTATATTAATTAAAAAGAACCACCATACTCCATGATTACACTATTTCTATTGTGAATGAGATACATCGCATATTACTAGTAGTGAATAATTGTGTAAAATCAACTTCATAGCATTGTAGGAATATATTTAAGAATGAGAAAATTGCAAGTTGAGTAAAATATG
Source organism: Sequoia sempervirens (assembly GCA_007258455.2). NCBI lineage: Eukaryota > Viridiplantae > Streptophyta > Pinopsida > Cupressales > Cupressaceae > Sequoia > Sequoia sempervirens. The sequence continues at coordinate 17,529 of VDFB02350692.1, forward strand.
TGGATGACATCCCATGGATATGCGTATCCAATATCAAATTTTCCTCCTTTTGTATGTTGGTTGAAGTAGCATACAACATCAGTGTTGAATCGCTGATTGCAGAGGAGGAGATCATCGAGGATCAAGATCGTTGAAGTTGTAGCTGCCTTTGAGGTGCAGAGGAGCGTAAATAAAGCCAAATCACAACCACGAAAGATTTCAAAAGTGTTGAAGCCACTGTTCCATAAAATCGCTGTGCAGAAATAAAATTGTTTTGTTGTTGCAAAGAAAGGTTTTAATGGCCACCGTTTTAAAGTTTGAATCGTTGTTTTGAAGAAGGCCTGCAGACTGTCCAGAAAAGAGCCGTTTAGAGATCGTGAATCGCTGGAGGAGCCGTTGCCAAGATATTATAAATGCCATATGGGAGAAAGACGCCATCAAAGGGGTGCAGGAATTAAATCATAAAGTCGCCTGAAGGAAAAAGAGAGGCGCTGAAAATTGTTTTAAGGCAGATGCTGTAGTAAAACATTTGGTAATCATAGCTGCCACAAAGGAGATAGCAGGTGTCAAGTGTGAAGAATTGGTGAGGTGAAGTCATTATTCAATTGCAGTAAAGATAAATTTATTTGAATAAAAAAGATCGAAACATTTGTTTCAATGGGAAATATTGGCAAAATGGTGAAAAAAAAAATGAAAGTTTAATATCTGAGAAAGATAGTTTGAAAGATGAGTTGGTGAAACTGAAAAGTTGTAACTTAGAATTGATAGCACATTTAAAGAAATTTGGAAAAGAAAGATATAATAATTTATCTGAAATTGAGAATCTTCAAAAGGAATTTGAGTAATATTAAAAGAAAGAATGAAGAGTTGTAAGAAAAATTAAAGTTGTTTGATGAGATCAAGAAAAAGAAACAAGATTTCGAAGAAAAGCTAAAGTTGTTAAAAGAACAAAGTTGGTCACAAAATCAAGAATTATCAAAATTGAAAGCAAAAAATGAATCAAAGCCATTGGTATGTGATGTTGCATGTGGTGTACAGAAGATTTGTATTGTTCAGTTGATAAATCAAGTGGTTTGTGTGATATAGCTAATATTATTTTTGATGAAAAATGTAAAGATGATGATGTGTTTGAATCTGGAAATCATGTTAATTGTAAGAAGAAGAATGTTGGTTTGAAAATAATGAAAAGAATGGGATACAATGGACAAGGATTAGGAAAACATGAGCAAGGAATCAAAGAACCGATTGAACCTGTTATGAGACCAAAATTCGAAGGTTTTGGATATATCGTAGGTAAAGGAAATGATACATGTACAAGAAAATTTGTTCAAGGAATGGAATGTGTCAAATGTTTTCATTGTAGTAGGAAAGGTCATACAGAAGATATGTGTTGGGATCTACATCCGTGCAGAATTTGTAGTTTGAGAAATCATTCAGAAAAGATGTCTTGGCAAAGGAAGTGCAAAAGTGAATCTATGATAGGATGCATGCAGTTGAATTGTGGATGGATTTTTGGATCAAATTGGCATCAAATCATAGGTATGTTGAAAAGGTTGTTCAAATACAAATGTTCATATGGCAAAGAAGATAGCAATCAAGAGAGCTTTGAGTCTTGTAAGATGTCAAAAAAATGGAAAGCTACAGATAGTGAGTTCGCAAAAAAGAGAACTTCCAGATTGAAGTTTTGAAGATTTGAAAATCAAAGTTTGAAGGACTAATGCATCAGTTGGAGAGAAAATTGAGGAAAGATTCACAAGTCTTGAAGATAGTTTGAAGGTATCATTTGAATAAGTCTGAAGACTTGTTGCAACCATCAAAAAGAGGAAAAAATTGCAAATATTTACAAAGATACAACTGGAAGAGTAAAAATGCCAAAGCATATGTGGTTGAAATTAAGGGGGAGTGTTGGAATAAATGAAAAAAAAATCCCATACGAGAAGAAAAGAAACTACAAGTTTTTTTGTAGAAAAATAAATTAGGAATTAGTTTATCTTTTTGTTGTTTTCATAGTTTTAAAGTTATTTTTTCTATAGCTATTTTTAGTTTATTTCATCCTTGTATTCTTTCAAGACCTCTATAAAAACGGAGGCATATGTAAGCAGATTATCATGAGATAAATAAAGTTTAGTTTTATTGTTGTAGCAATTTGCAGGTCACTGGTCTTTCTTTTATTGCCTTTACCTTTCTAGCAATCAGAATCCATGTAAAATCATGCTGAAATATCCAAGTTAATTTTGGATCGGGCAATATTAGAGCATGTTTTTTCTTTGATTTGCATAAGGATGTTGCTAGAAAATTTTGGTTGACTATTGGTACTTTCTTCCATATTTGGAAATTGACAAGGAAATTCAAAAAATTTGGTGGCATAGTTTAAGCATAGAGAAAAATAAATTAAAAAGAAATACTTCAAGATATTTAAGGTGTTAATAAATCAATTCAAGGAGAAAATCAAGAGTTGATAGATACAGTACAACACATGTAAGAAAATGATCCAAAAATTGCAAGATACACCAACCACCTATATAGGTTTTATCATTATCATAGAGAAGATGCAACATTAGTTTTTTGTCAAAGAGATGTTGGAAAAGATCCCAGAATATGAAGAGGAAAGAAAATCCTACCTAACAAAGGAGACCAACCTTTACAAAAGATGTCAAACCATAAGTGCTCAATAAATATAGCTAAGCACCACCCCACATGTTATTTATTCTAATGATACATTGAATGAACACTCAACTTAATTTTGTTATGCCAAGAGGCATTATATAGTGGTAGAAAAGGCTTGTGTCAATAAAAACTCAGTGTGATTGAAATTGACGTCCTTGTTGACTGTTTAAATCTGAAGGCGTCAAACATGTAACTGACTATAGTAGAAGAGTCACATTGGCAAGGTAGTGGTATGAGGACAGTAATGGAAGAGTCGTGTTGGTAGGGTGGTGGAAGAGTGGTGTTGGGTCTTTAAAAGGAAACAATCAACATTCAATAGTAAGCATTGTTCATATTTTGCAATCATGGAAATACAACCGATGCCATAGCATTTGCTTCATATTTTTACCTACAATATAGATACAATAGGGTTGCAGATGTCAAGCTAAAATTAACATCCATTTACTGGAGTTACGAAGGCCATTGATTTTTCATTGTGGGTTGGGATTGATCCATGTTTGTTATCAACTTTCTTCTTAGAGTGGTTTACCTTGCTATGATATCATCAAGCAAGGCAATGCGTTCAAAGCAATCTAAGATAGAGGTTCTTCATATTTTGTGAATGCACAAAGGCATAGATGATAAGTTATAATATGTAACATTTTGAAAGTAAGTCTCTCAATGTAGTATCGTTCACTTCACAAAATTCTTCTTTCCTCTGGGTAGTGAGCCCTTGGCAGTGAGCCAATCGGTAGTGAGCCTTTCTTCTTTTTTGGGAAGTGAGCCCTTGGCAGTGAGCCTAGTTGTATTTGGTGTTGTTATTCATATATGTGACTAATCCTCGTCTTAGTTTTTCCCTACTTAGGGTTTTCCACATAAATCTAAAATTCTCTTCTATATAGTTGTGTTTGCATTGTTGTTTCACATGTTTACATTCTACTAATGCTTAATGAGGGTTAAAAGTTTGATAAGGATTTGAAACTTAATGAGAGATCGAATGTTTTAATGTTCAACTAACTCAATCCCCCTATTAGTTGTACTGTGCATCTAACAATTGGTATTAGAGTTGTGGTTCCTTGGAGAAATATTAACCACTTGAAGTAGGTATGGATGGCGAACAAGAAGGATGCCAAAACTCTTATGTTCGATGGAACGAATTATGCTTACCAAAAAGCCAGGATGGAATCCTTTCCGGTCTCTCTTGGGTTTTGTGTCCTGGAATGAATTGAAAAAGGATATACTATGCCTGATACTAGTCTAACACTGATGATGAAATCAAGGATTATGAGAACAATGACAAAGCAAGAAATGCTATATTGAGTGGACTTTCTGATTCAAAACTTGGGAAAGTGATAAGCTTGAAACCTGCTAAAGAGATCTGGACAAAGTTGGAAAGTATTTATGAAAGAGATGACAAGGTCAAGCAAGAGAAGATGCAAAATTACAAAGATAAATATGGAACCCTGAGGACGTCTAAAGATGAAGATATCATAGCCTACATGCTTAGAGTGGATGAAGTGGTCAATGTCATCAATGGTCTTGGTGGTAAGCTAGAAGAAAGTGAGGTTGTTAAAAAAGTATTGAGAAATCTTCCTAAAACTTAAAGTTCTAAAGTTTTTTTTATTGAAGAAGCTTAGAATTTAGACCAATATTCTAAAGATTAGATGTTTGGTGCTTTAATTTCTTATGAATTAAGAGAGTTTGGTCAAGATTCTACAAAGAAAGAAACTTTCTTTAAAGTCAGCAAGGTAGAGAAGGGTGATGAATCAGATCTGGATGATCTTGATGAGGTGGAAGAAAATTTTGTAAGGAGACTAAAAAAGGGCACTAGAAAATACAAAGGTAAGTTACCCTTAAATGTTTAAATTGTGGAAATATAGGTCATTATACTTCTAAATGTCTGATTATCAAAGTTGCAAATGACAAATATAAGGATCATAAAGGAAAATTTGTCAAGAAGAATTATTATGTTGAAGAAGACAATGGTGTATTTGATGATGATAGTGATGAATGCTTATTCATGGCTCTAAATGTTGGAACTAATTCTACTAATTTTGAAGGATGTATGAAGGAAAGTACTCTGGAAACAGGTCATAACATTGAAGCAACTATGGTGACTGCCTTTCATGCAAGAGAAGAAAGAAATTACTAGATAATTGATAGTGGATAGTCAAGTCATATGACAGATGATAAAAGTGAGTTTATTAAACTTTAGAAGTATGATGGTGGTCTTGTTAAGTTTGGTGATGATACATCTACTAAGATCTATGAAAAGGGTTCGATTGGTTTTGATGGCAAGCATAAAAAAGATGATGTTCTTTATGTCAATGGTCTCCAACATAATCTTCTTAGTAGCATAGGATACAATTTGGTGTTTCAAGATGATGGTTGTGAAATCAAAAAAGGAAGATCCAAAACCTTTGTTATTGCAGGGACAAGGATAGAAGGTAATGTTTATCATCTCAAAGGTACTAGTGCTAAGTGTTTTATGTCCCAAATCAATGACAAATGGCTATGGAATAGAAGAATGGGTCACACCAATTTTAAAAAGCTAGCAAAGATCAATTCTATTGATGTTGTGAAAGATTTACCAAAGATTACAAAGGCTATCAATACAATTTACAAGGAATGTCAATTTGGAAAGAAAACAAAAAAGAGGTTAAATACTAAAGAATATTCTACCACAAGACATTTTGAGTTAGTGCATACAAGCCTGTGTGGAACCACTAGAATAAGAATCTCTCATGGGGAAAAGTATTTTATGTTGTTAATTGATGATTATTCTATAATGACTTGGGTGACATTTCTCAAAGAAAAAATAGAAGATATAGATAAGTTTAAATCATTTAAGTCTATGGTTGAGAATGAAATGAGTTTTAAAATCAAGTGTTTAAGGTCTGACAGAGGTGGTGAGTTTACCTTCATTGAGTTTAACATTTTTTGTGAAGATCATGGAATAAAGAGACAGTTATTATCCCCTAGAACTCCTCAACACAATGGAGTTGTGGCGAGAAAGAATAGAACAATTCAAGAAACAACAAGAACTATGATAAAGGAAGAAAATCTACTAGATTTCTATTTGAGAGAAGTTATTCATATTGTAGTGTACATACTTAATAGAGGTCAAGCAAGAGTGAAAAGATGAAAGACTCCCTATGAGTTATGGTATGGAAAACCTCCTACTGTGAAATATTTAAGTGTTTGGAAGTAAATGTTATATTAGAAGAGATGGAGAAAACTTAGGAAATTTTGATGCAAGATCTGATGAAGGAATCTTCCTTGGATACTCTACAAGAAGAAAATTTTACTTATGCTATAATAAAAGATTGAAGAAGATTGTTGAAAGTCCAAGTGTCAAAGTGGATGAAGAACCATATCAGAGTTCTATATTGATAGAACTTGGATATGAATTTGATGAATCCCCTTGCAGTGAAGAAGAAAAGGAAGAAGAGAAAAAAAATGAAATGGCAATTGAAGAGGAAGAAGATCTAAGAAAGATCCCTAAGACTCCTAAGTATGTGCAAAAGAATATTTTGAAGATCAAATTATTGGAGATAAGAGAAAAGGTGTGTTGACCAAAAGAAAAGTTGTTTTGATAGAGGCACAAGTAAAATTTCGTTTACTTTTAGAAGTAGAACCTAAAACATTAACTGAGGCATGCAAAGATGAGAATTGGATCAAGGCTATAAAAAAATAGTTGGGACAGATTGAGAAGAATTATACTTGGGAATTGGTCTTAAGACTAGCAAATAAGAATGTGATAAAATATAAGTGGGTTTTCATGAACAAGTTGAATGAGGATGGAAAACTTGTCAAAAATAAGGCTAGACTTGTGTGTAAGGGCTACTCACAAGTAGAAGGAAAATGTTTTGAAGAGACTTTTGCTCCAATGGAAAGGATGGAAGCCATTAGATTTTTTTTTGTCTTTTGCAACACATAAAGACTTCAAAGTATATCAGATGGATGTCAAGTTTGCATTCTTGAATGGTGAGTTAGAAGAAGAGGTGTACACTGGGAAAATGAAAGATTTTAGTTATCAGATGATATTGATATGGTGTGTAGGTTGAAGAAGGAATTGTATGGACTCAAAAAGGCTCCTAGATTTTGGTATGAAAGGTTGGATAAGTACTTGTTGCAGCACGAATTCAGAAAAGGTATTGTAGATAACAACCTTTACTTCAAGGTTGAGAGAGAAAAAATAATGATTGTGGTAGTGTATGTTGATGACATAATCTTTGGAGGTAATGAAGGCATGTGCAAGAAGTTTATAGATGAGATGAAAAAAGAGTTTGAGATGTTAATGTGTGGGGAGATGTATTTCTTCCTTGGATTATAAATCAGTCAATCAGAGAAAAGTATTTGCATTTCACAGTCAAATTATGTCAAGAAAATGTTGAAGAAGTTTGGAATGGAGGATTCTAAACCAATGTGTACTCCCATGGTTACTAGCTGTAAATTGAGCAAAAATGATGAATCTCCTAAGGTTGATCAAAGAAAGTACAAATCAATGACTGGTGGACTACTATACCTAACTGATACTAGACCAGATATCATGCATGTAGTATGTTTTGTTGCAATATTTCAAGAAGATCTCATAGAGTCACATGTTGCAGTAGTTAAAATGATATTTAGATAGTTGAAGGGCACTATGGACTTTGGTTTATGGTATCCTATGGATACTAATTTCTCCTTGAGTGCATATATAGATGCAAATTTGGTAGGTTATATAGATGGTAGAATGAGTACAAGTGGAGGTGTTTTCTTTCTTGGAAGTAGGTTGGTTTCTTGGTTGAGTAAGAAGCAGAATTTAGTGTCATTATCTATCGCAGAGGTAGAATATATTGCAACAGCATCATGGTGCACACAGTTTTTATGAATGAACCAAGCATTGAAGGATATCAGAGTATCATATGATGAATCTAATTCTATCTTGTGAGATAATACAAGTTCTATCAATATTTCAAAGAATTAAGTAATGAATTTAAGAACAAAACATATCTCTACTTGGTATCACCTTTTAAGAGAAAAAATTTCAAAGAATGAGGTGAAGTTGGAGTATGTGCCTACAAAGGATCAAGTTGTTGATATTTTTACAAAGGCTCTTCCTAAAGATACATTTTATTATCTTTGGTAGAAGTTAGGGGTTATTGCCCCTCCTTTCAATTAGATGCATAAGTGGTGCATCTTTCTACAAAAGTATTTCAAGATACATTTTTGGTCCTAGACTAATCAAGGCTACTTCTTAGGGGGAGCAAGTAGTGGTTTGTTTTTGCTTGGTGCAGTCAATGGGAGCACATCTTGTGTCCCTAAGGGAGAGTAAGAAGAAGAGAGTGTAGTGTGTGCAGTAATGAGAATTGTATGGAGAAGAGTAATTGAGAGAGAGCAGTTGCTTGTTGGTGTTTCCTAAACATAAGTGTGCAAGTGTTGTCAAAGGGAAAGATGCTTCCCTTTGCCATTGATGTCAAAGGGGGGGAGTATGATCTAGAAAATATAGGGGGAGAGTAATTGATGAAGAACTCCTCAAATGGGGGAGAGAAAGTGATGGTTGTGGAGAAAATAGAATGGGGAGAGAATAGTGAAAGGAAGTATAAGATATGCCCTAGTAAGGGGAGTGCTACTTAATGCAAAGTTATTTTTGTTGTTGATGGTTTTCCAGAGATGGTGTTTCCATCACTGATAAATGGGTATATTTTTGCAAGTATGTTGTAGGTGTTGTCATTAACGTCAACAGTTGGTCGTTGATGTCAACAGTATGGAGTGGAGATTGTTGGTGTTGTAGATATTGTAGATATGTTCTGTTGGTGTTGTTGATAGAGTTGGTTCACTTGGTTTCCAAGTGCTTTTGAGAATATTTGAATAAAAGAGTGAGCAATGTGACAGAGGTGTGTTCCATGTTGTGTTCCACATTTCTCTATGGTTGAAGATATGTAGGTGTAGTCATTGATGTCAACAGTTGGTCATTAATGTCAACAATATGGAGATTGTTGGTATTGTAGATGGGAATATTGTTTGTATTGCAAATCATGTAGATGTGTTGGTGTCATTGATGCAAGTGGTTCACTTGGTTTCTAGGTTCTTTTGAAAAAAAATGAATAAAAGAGTGCGCAATGTGACAAAGGTGTGTTCCATGTTGTGTTTCGCATTTATTTATGGTTGAAGATATGCTTGTGTGTTTAGATATTATGATCAGAGCTGGTAAGAGTTTCTATATCCTGAGTTTCAAGTTTTGGATCGTGCGGTAGTGGAAGATGTGTTTGACAATGTGTTTTCCTATGAAGAAGGTTGTCTGGGAGAAATGGAATTGCTCTGCATTTCTCTGTGTTGTTCCTATTTTGTGGATTTGGGAACATGCTTATATTGTTTGTATTTATCTTCCCTTGGAGGTTTTGGTGTTGAGTTGCTCTACAAGTTCAATTCTAATTTTGAATTTCAGTGGCAGTGTGTTTGGTTGCATAGAATGAATGTGTTCTTTAGTTTCAGGTGGTTACGACAGTGGTGTTGGATATTATGATGATGTGGAATATTTTTGGAATGTTTTGGAGTGTTCCTTGTGGTGTTTCTACACCTAGAGAGGCATGTATGTGGTCACTTGCAGTGTTGTATAGGTTTGGTTGACCTGGCATGCTAGCGTTAATTTTAGAGGATGTTTGTTGTTTATGAAAGCATGGCGATGTGTGTCAGTGTAGATTTAAGTCCTAGTTAACCCTTGGTGTGGTTTTCCTTCACTTCTTTCCACTATGAAAGTGTTTGGTGCCAACCTATTTGGTGTTACATGTTTGAGGTGCATATGTTTCGTTAAGACCGACCTAATTAAGATTGTTTAGGTCGCAGATGGTATAAACGCAAGGTAAGTTGTTGGAGATGTTGTAATGTGTGTGAGATGCAAATTTTATCAAGTGTGGTGATCTAATTACGAGCCTAAATTCCTATGACTCTAGATGTAGTGAGCATAGGGTGTCTACATTTTTAGTGTGCTTGAAGTTACTAGAGGCAGTGAGCCAAAGGTTACAGTGATGAATTCTCCCTATTTCTTTGAGATAGTGAATCTATCAATAACATTTTCTTTTATTCTTCTTTCTTCTAGGTAGTGAGCCATTGGCAGTGAGCCAACCGACAATAAGCCTTTCTTCTTTTCTAGGCAGTGAGCCCTTGATAGTGAGCCTAGTTGTATTCAATGTTGCTATTCATATATATCTGAGCTAATCCTCACCGTGGTTTTTCCCTACTTAGGGTTTTCCACATAAATTTGGTGTTCTCTTGTGTATAGTTGTGTTTGCATTATTGTTTCACATGTTTACATTATGCTAATGCTTAATGAGGGTTTAAAGTTTGATAAGGGTTTGAAAGTCAATGAGGGATTGAATGTTTTAATGTTCAACTAATTGACCCCCCTCTCAATTGTCTTGTGCATCTACCAAGCAATTCATCTTTAGTGGAAATACAACTGGAATTGTCTCTACACCTACGAACACATTTACATTTAATGTTTGTTCACCTTTTCAAACAAATCCAAATAGATTTAAAAGATATAACATTTGCTTGATAATTATTTTAAAGAGACGAGAGATAATGTATCATTTATGTTCTATTGATCTCTTTATTTGAACAAGTAGTGCAATAGTAGAAAGATTAGTATCTATCTTTTTATAATCATACAATTTGTAAAGATATAAATCTAAATCTTTATAAGTTAAAAGATGAAAATAAGATAATTTTAAAACTAAAAACTTTGAAACATCATAATTGTATGGGCATTGTTTTTCAACGTTCATAGTTTTTAATTTAACAAAAAAAATAGTTAGTTATCATTATTAATGGTAGATAGCAAATGCAATAGAGGTGTAGAGACAATAAGGTAACTATAATAAAGTAACTAAATTAATAAGTGAAATAATTAGAATTTCTAAAATTTAGAAAATTAAATATAAAAGAGATTCTAAATTTACTATTTCATATAAAACTAAATTTCTAAATTAATATACTTTAAATTGAAAAATATTCAAGATTTTTAATATAGATTTATTTAAGTAATCTTTTCCAATAAAAAATAGTAATGATTTATAAAGATAAGATATTAAAAAATATATCAAATTACTACACATATAAAGGATTTTCTAAAATTTTAAAAATTAAATATGAAAGAGCTTTCAAAATTGACTATTGCATATAAAGGTAACTTTCTAAATTAATATTCTTAAATTAAAAAATATTGAAAAATCTTTAAAAAATATATATATTTTTTCATGTCATTGTAAAAAGAAAATTAATGATAAAATAGAAATAAAATTATAAAGGATTGAAAAATAATTGTTTTTTTTAAATTCTAAATTAATGTATTTTAAAATCAGAAATTGGAAAATTAAATAAAAATCAAATATCCTAAATTTACTATTACATATTAAAAAAATATTAAATATTTTTTAAGAAAATTGAAAACATTTCAAAAAGGAAAAAACATTCATATTCTATTTTATTCAAAATTAATATATATCTATAAAGAAATAGTATAAATGTAATGCTTTACTAAAGATTTTATTGTACAAAAATATAGCAACCTATATATACAATCTAATATAAAGGCTTTTCATAATAACTGCATATCTAAAATTAATTTAAAATTACAAAATAATAATACAAAAAAATATAATTTAAATTTATTATTACACATAAAAATAATTTTTTAAATTAATATATTTGAAACTAACATATCTATTTTAAATAAATTAGTGTAATTAAGAATTATATTTACACTTAACTTTATCATATAGTTTAGAAATTTTTATATAACATTATTATTTATGTATTTATTATTATTTAAAATTCGGTTATGATTATGAATAGGATTTAATTAGGGTTAGGGTTCAATTATAATTCTAAGATAAAGCTTAGAGTTAGGGTTAGGGTGAATGGGGTTAGATTAGGGTTACAATTAGTGTTAGGATTCAATCAAGGATAGGGATAAGGTTAGGTTAGGTATTTGTAGTATCAAAAATTGTCACATTTGACAATTTCACATTAGGTTTTGCTCCCCACTATGTTCTTGAACCTAATTATGCATTTAATTACTCATTTTAAGAATATCTTAGGAAAATCAAATGATGGAAATATAATTAAACATTTAATATATTCCCCTAATACTTTAGGCCCCAACAAGGATAGGTCTGGTCTAGGACACACAGCACCCTTGACTAACCCTTTTGGGTCCAAATTCAACTATGTTAGTGTTAGTATTTTATTATTTAAAAATATAATTTTATTTGTTGGCTATCAATAATTGATTAGCGAAGAAATTAGAAGAATTGTATATAAATACAAAGTATTCTTACCATTTGAAATCCTAAAAAATCTATTGAGAAAATTGAAGATCCAAAATTAGTCAAGAGCATTCAAGGGTAGAGTTAGTAGCATTGTTGCAACACTTTCATCAATCAAGTCCTTTCTTGCAAGACATCAAGAAGAATGAATTCAATTATGTGGAAGAAGTTATCATGATCCACCATGCCAAATCATGAAGAAGGATTGAGTTATCCTCTACATGATATCTACAACAATCCATTATGTTTTATGAGCTAACCTGCAGTGTAGGAAAATGCATACCCTTGCATTTCCACACTTCTTGGGCCCACCTTGCTTTATTTATCCTTATTTATGTCTTAATTGGCCCTATTTTGCATCCACAAGCCTAATAAATTATATCCTTTTATGGCTAATCCTAACAAACATCAAAGAATAAATGATAATTTACTAATTCTAGTTGTGTGTCCTTGATTTTTGGACTGGGACTAAGGCGCCGCCTAGGGCATCTTTGTCCTCCAAAGGTCTTGGGACCCTAATTTCAAATGCACCTTAAATGGGTCTCTTTTTGGAGTCTATGCTCAAGTTTCAAGCCTGAGGACTAAGACGCCACCTAGAGAATCTTAGTCCCCCTCAAGTTATTTTCGGTATTTAATTTTAAATCTTGGAAGGATTTAGCCTCTTTTAATTAATGAATTCATATGTTGGCTTGGTGTGGTGTAATTTCAGGATATTGAGCATGGATAAGTATAAATACAAGGATCTTTCACTCATTTCTCATCTAGCAAGTTGAATGAGCATTCCTAAGGCAAGTTTATGAGGTCAAGAGCATTCAAGAGCAATTCATCAAGCATTTGGAGCCATTATCAAGATTCAAGCATCATATCAAAGATATTATTGCATCATGTGTGTTTTTGAGCCAACATTTGTGATGTAGGATTTTTATTCAAATCAAACATTCAAGCATTTCACGATCTACATTCAAGCTAGCCACTTCACACAAGTTTGCAGACTTCATAACAAGGGTTTGGTGAGTTGCAGTTCATAGTATTTTGTTCATTCATCATTTCCCTTCATTATTCTATTTCATTCCAATGTTTAATTACCAACAATGGGTTTGAGCAAGGAAAACCCCCATTTACTAACAATCAAAAAGTTTTTCCTCTCTTGCATGTTTGTGCTTGCAGAATTAGGTTGAAGACTTGAAGATCATTTGAAGTGAAAAGCTGTAAAGTTGTAAAGTTGCATTGCAAAGTTGTCATGTTCACATAAACTCACCTACAAACTAGATCTAGAGGTTTCAATACTAGAGATCTAAGAAGAAGGAAGTGTAGACATTGAGCCTCAAGATCACATTCAAAGATTTCAGAAATTCAAGATGGGACTAAGACAACAATAAGGGCGTCTTAGTCCTCCCAAGTGTATTTTACAATGATTCTTTCAGATTTTGTTCCGACATCTGAAGATTCTGCATATGCCCCAAAAAATAGCAATGGGACTAAGACAGCAGTAAGGACGTCTTAGTCCTCCCTAGCATATTTTGATAGCATTTTTGCATTTCCAGAATACTCATCACATCTCCAGACTTCCTAGGTACACACAGCCTAACTTGTTGTAACTCAATTTTGTCATTTGCACTCATCATTTGGCTTGCATTACTAGGTTTTGTGAGTTGAATGTTAAGTTGTCTTTTCCAAGCTTTTTCTTGGTGGTGAACCCTTTAAATCCTAAAAGAACCCCCATGAGGTCCTCCTTGTTGAGAATTGACTCACCCTTTGTGTGGATAGTCAATCAAATTTATAATCCTAAGGCATTCTTCAATGATAATTGGAAAAGAGTGGTGTTCGATGACCTAGGCCATAAAGAACCCATTTTCCCATAATTCATAACCTTTTGTAGATCTATCAAAAAATCAAGGCATTCATCCATCAACATTTGTGGTAACTTATGGTGCGGCATCACTTCATCAAGATAACATTGTCATTTTTCATTTATCATTTAAGTCAATTATTATTATTTTGGCCTCTACCTGACCTAGGGTATGCCCTCTTGATCATCATCATTTTTTGTACATAGAGGTAGAAATACCAAAATAGGGTTTGCCTTAAGCACGCCTCCATAGAACACAACTTTTCCCCCTCTTTTCATGTGTGCAGGTTAGATCCAACAGTTTCAACAGAAGATAGTTTGGGAAAGCACATTGCAGACCATAACCTATATTCCAAACTTTGTAGATCCAAAAATTTAGCAATCTACCCAAGGGGACCCCATGCCTTATACTAGTTAAATCAACCTCAAATTTGTAGAATAGGTTCCTCTCTATATCTTAGTCTTAGATCTAAAGGATTTTTTGTTACTTTTTTTTTTTGTCTATGCAATAAAATATATTTTCAAATTAGGGTAAACATTCAAATTAGATCGATTAAATCCAAATTAAATTCAATCACTTTCTAGATCAACAAAAGAACCAAATCCAAGGAAGATTGGCTCTCCTTTTATGTTGTTAGTTAATCTCATACCCTTGTTGATTTGGCTTCTAATGTTATTTAAAAAAGGATTGATCTTAGTGATCTACACATTAGGTCTAGGATCCTTTTTCAATTAAATAATATCAATTAGCATTAGGCTTGAATTAGGTGTAGGTTAGGTTTAGGGATAAATTAGGATTAGGGTTCAATTAGGGTTAGGGTTCAAACAAGGTTCAATTAGAGTTCAATTAGGGTTAGGGTTCTTGATTATGGTTTAATTAGGTTTAAGGTTAGAATAAGGTTCAACTAGGGTTACAGTTAAGGTTATGGTTATTAGATAAATCTTTCAAGGTAAAGGTTAGGGTTAGGGTTAGGGTTAAGGTTAGGATAGGGTTCATTTACTAGAACAATTAGAATTAGGGTTGTCATTAGAATTAGGATTAGTGTTTGAATTAGAATTATGAATAGAGTTAGATTTTTGGTTAGGCTTAGAATCAGAGTTAGGGTTAGGGTCAAAGATATGATAAGGTTTTTGGTTAGAATTCAATTAGGGTTAGGGTTAGGGTTAGATTTAAGGTTAGGATTAGAATGCAATTAGGGTTAGAGTTCAATTAGGGTTCTAGGATAAGTCTTGGGGTTAGTATTAGGGTGAAGGTTGGGGTTAGCATTATAGTTAAATTAGGGTTAAGGTTCTAAATTAAATCTTTGGGTCACCATTAGGGTTAGGATTTAATTATGGTTTGGGTTATGGTTTGGGTTCAATTAGGGTTAAAGTTTAAATAGGGTTGAATTTTAATAGGGTTAGGGTTAGAGTTCTACGATAAATCTTGGAATTGGGGTTTTCATTCAATTAAGGTTAGAGTTAGAGTTATATTTTATTAGTGGAAAAATGTTGTTTTATTAGTGGATAGGGGTTTGCCTTGCTCAAAGCCTGTTTTGGTAATCAAGTCTTGAAATAGAATGAAATAGGAACATTTGAGGATGATGAATGAACAAAATATGAGGTTGCAACTCACCAAACCCTAGCAATGAAGTGCTACAAACATGTATGAGATGGCTCCAATGGATGTAGATCTTGACTCTTACTTGAATGGGATAGGTCTTAAATGAAATGCTATCTTGAATCATAAAACCCTACATCACAATTGTTAGCTCAAAAACAAACATGATGAAATCTTTGACATGATGCTTGATGCTTGAATAATGCTCTAAAATGCTTGATAATCTTCCCTTGAAGACTCTTGAATGCTCTTGTAAATGCTTGAATACTCTTGTGAACTCAACTTTGCTATAAGGATGAATACTTAATGCTTGGGATCTAAAAATGAGTGAAAGAAACTTGTATTTATACTTAATTATGCAAGAATTCCCAAAATTACAACACTACAAGCCAACATCAGATCTAGAAGGATAAAATCCCATCAAAATTTTGAATTAATTTTGATTTTGGGTCACACGGGACTCATTTGCCCAAGGTGGTGAATGAGTCCCATTAGGCATAATTTATGGGACCATTTTTAAAAATGCTTAGAAAGGTGTGAAACTAGGTTCGAGGCCCAAAAACCTAGGTGAGACTTATTTTCCCAAGGTGGTGAATGAGTTCTGGATCACTAAATATGGCCCATTCAACCTAAAAACACCTAAATTATGATTGGGTATTGATTTTTGTCGATATTATCCTTGAAAAGATGCATTAAATGAGGCTTGTGGATGCAAAATAAGGCCAATTAAAGCATAATAAAGCCCAATTTTATTAATGATAACCTTAGAAAAGAGTGAAAGTGTGTTACAACACTTTACAACACTCCAAATAAGGTATGATTGAGGTTAAAAAGAGATTTATTAGGTTTAATTAATTAATAAAACCTCAGAAAAGTGCAAAAAAGTGTTACAACACTTCACAACACTTTAGCGAGGTACCATTTTACCCAAGGCCTAATGTGAATGTGTCAAACACATTACAACACTAAATCAAGGAACAATTAAGCTCAGCTTACAAGGAGGGCCTAAACAAGCAAAAGGAAAAGTAGAAGGGATACTTTTTCCATAACCACAGAAATGATTTTGAATTGTTGCAATGAAACCTTGATAATCTTCCTTGAAATTCCTTTGAATTGCTCTTGTAAACTCTTGTGAACTCAAACTTTCTATAATGCATGAATGCTTGGAAGTCTAGGATGAAACTATGTGATTTAACCCCTTATTTATATTAAATCTAGATATTAACCCCAAAATTCAAATAATTCAAGTCGACACCATATCTGGAAATGAATATTACTAAAATCCCGCTAGAATTAAATTCAAAAATGGGGTCCTTATTAAGGGAGGATCCATTCACCACCTAGGGCAAATGGGTCCTGGCACAAGATTCTAGGACCTTGCCTTTGAGGGGTGAAAGAACATCAAAAAACCATGTCAAATAATGCAAAGAAAGGGGGGTCCTATAGAGGGAGGACCCATTTTCCACTGAGGGCGAATGGGTCCTAGCACCATTTTCTAGGACCTCAAATTTTCCAAATTAAATATTTTACAATTTGAATATTGGGTGTCAGGATGGATCCTTCGGAAGGTATCATAAATAAGGCTTAAATTTGAATTAAAGGGGAAAATTAACTCTAATTGACAAAAATTAATTAAGGATACCCTAGGTAAGTGTCAAAGTGTGTTATAACACTTTACATCACCCTAAATAAGGTGCATTTTATTTGAAAGGGGTACCATTAGGCTCCATTAATTAAAGCAACCCTAGAAAAGTGTGAAAGTGTGTTACAACACTTTAACAAGGTGCAATTTAAGTACTTTTAGTTTAGAAAGGTGACCTAGATTAATTTGAATCTATTTAACACATTACAACATTAATCCAAGGCACAATTACGTTAATTCAATGTCAATTATTTCCAAATTAAGTGAGGAAAAAAGATACTTTTTTTGTCACTACACTTTGTTTCTTTCATTTCTTTTAAAGGATAATAATCAAGACCAATAGTTTCTATCAATTCAAGATGCACTAATGTTAAAGATGGCTTAGAAGAATATATTTATAAGAGTGTTGATATTAAGTGAAGGCTTGCTTGTTTCTTTCGAGGGACAATAACCAGGACCACTAGTCTTTCCTTACATGTGAGGCTCTATAGGAACATGGATACCTTGTTCTCTAGCACCACATCCTTTTCCACTATATCCAAGTTGTTTCACAAGTTCATAACCTTTTCCATAAAGCTCTTTCATTTCTTTTGGAATCGATGGTCACTCACAATTAAGTTCATTAAACTTTGTTGTGTAATTTGTTGTCTTTTATTTTAAATTGATTGAGGTGGATGCTTTCAAAGGGTCTTCCAAATTCTATGTTGACATTAATGCTTTTTCTTTTTCATGCTTCTTTATTATGATTTTTGGCTTCCCATGGTACAAGTTGACTTGAGTTAAATGAACTAGGATGGGAAAACCAAAGGTTGGTTGACTATGGGTTGGATGATCTAAGGTTGAGTTGACCTATGGTTTAAGTTGACTTGAGTTAAACTAACTAGGGTGGAGTAGATCTAAGGTTAGTTGACTATTGGTTGGATGGACAATGGTTAAGTTGAACTAAGGTTGAGTTAACCTATGGTTTAACTTGAGTTAAACTAGTGAGGGTGGAGTAAACTCAGGGTTGGATAGACTATGGTTAAGTTGAACTAAAGTTGAGTTGACCTATGGTTTAAGTTGGCTTGAGTTAAACTAACCAGTGGAATAAATCTAGGGTTGATTCAATATGGGCTAGATCATCTAAGCTTAGGTTAGATGATGGTTTGGCTAGCCTATAGTTGAGTTAGACTTGCATTGTGTGATCTTGGGGTTGAGTTAAACTTGGGTTAAATGAAGCCTAGGGTTTTTTACTACAAGGAATGGATTATGGACAATTTGAACTAATTTTGGGTTAAACTTGGGTTATTTGAGCCTAAGCTCGATCAACTATGGGTTAGGAAGACCGTGGTTGGGTTTAACTAAGGTTGGGTTACCCTATGGTACAAGTTGACTTGAGTTAAACAAGCTATGGTAGAGTAAACCTAGGGTTGGTTGACTATGTATTGGATTCAATCTAAGGTTGAGTTGACCTATGGTTTGATTTAATGAGCTAAACTAACTAGTGTGGAGTAAACCTAATATTGCTTGACTATGGGTTGGATGGACTATGGTTAAGTTGAGCTAAATTTGGGTTAACCAAAGGTTTAACTTGATTTAAACTAGTGAGGGTGGAGTAAACCTAGGGTTAGTTGATTATGGGCTAGATGGACTATGGTTATATTGAACCTAGGTTGGTTGGACCTATGGTTTAAGTTTACTCAAGTTAAACTAACTAGGGTGGAGTAAACCTAGGGTTGGTTGACTATGAGTTGGGTGATCTAAGGTGGGGTTAGGCAATGGTTTATTTTGGTTAATACATTGGGTTATTTTGGATTAAAGTGGTGACTATGGGTAAGGATAAGAATATAGTAATTACTTTGGTTATGGACCAATTTTGACTCAAGGTTCTGACTTTGGTTTTTTTCCATGTTTGTGAATATGGTATTTGACTTTGGATCAAAGTTGTGGTTGTCGACAAAGTTATGACTAATATGAAGAAAAGGAAAAAAAGAAAAATCCTAAGGCTCAAGATGGAGAAGCTTCCCCTTTGGAGTGGTTTGAAGTGGGGAGGGTTGATCTATACATTAAAAGATACACAATACACATGAACAAGACTATGCTACACAAGTAGGTGTTTCACTCCTTGTAGGCTCACAAATATATCATGTATCTAAAGGTGGGGTAGTTTTGATGTAGTTTGTTGGACCTAGGGTCAGACTATTGTTAGGAAAAATAGTGTCTCAACCTTACAATTATATCAGGTTAATATATTTAATGGTGGGGTGAGGGGACGGTGGGGAGGGGAGGGTGGAGGGCGTGTACCCCCCCTTACGGTGTTTGGGGGGTTGGGGGTGTATCCCCCTTACAGGGTTTGGGGATCATCCCTCAACGGGGGCTCTGAGGGTCATGTGTCTTGTCTAGGGTTTGGTGGCAATGCTCGTAAATACCACTTTTTATATATTTATTAGTATAAATTTGGACTGTCATCACTTGGTCATAGATCTCACAGTGGATATTATTTTGGTTTTGCTTTCCCTAGAAGGAAACCCTATTTTATGAGGGAATTGTATTATGGCTATGTATTGTACTATTATAGTGTGTGAGTCTAATAGTTATGAAGTTTCCTTTAGATCTTTGGTTGGTGATAATCCTATCAGAAGCTTGTTCTACAAGTATATTATAGTCTTGTTGATTACTAAATAATATATTTGGTAGATTTTAGATTGTGGGTTTTTCTCCTGAAAGGGATTTCCCCACATAAATCACTGTGTGTGATATACATGCTATTTATGTTTATTTATATTTAAGTTTATGTAATTGTTAGAAGGATCCAAAAATTTATGCATAACCCTTTCATCAAGATTAGCGTAGGAAGTTGTTTCACTACCTTAGCTTTCTTACACCTATTGCTTAGCAACCTAGCACATGTTTGGACAGTTAATGCCTAGGCATCGGTTGTTCTATGGCCTACTACCAAAATAAATGGGGTACATTATGAATAGCTTCCTCATGCAATCTGACGATCAATGCACTATAAGGAATAAAGGCCAAAGGGATGCCTAATTAGGATATAAACAATCAATATAAAGGAGTTATATATATGCTTGAAGGTATTTGAGGCTAGACCTAAGTATTGGTGGGATGAAACCACCTCATTTCATGAAGTCCTTAAAGCACATATTTACTTTACCAATAATGACAACTCCTTCCTTAGTTTGTAAAGCCTACCAATACACAAGCTTCCACTAGATTCAGTGATCAAATTCAGGTACAAGCAAAAGTAGAAAGAATGAGATATGAGCTCTCAATAATGATGTTTGGTTTACTAGAAAAATGAGTCCAATTTATTTTTTATCCTTAAGATCGTATTGCAACACAAAAGGAGAAAATTTGTAGCTTGTTTATAGTTTAAGTTATTTTGAATTTCCAACATAACCTTGCAATATGAGGAAAAATCATATGAAATAATTACAAAAAAATGCTATAATCTACATAAGAAAATATATAGAAAACAAGTTCAATTACTAAGCACCAAAGTACAATGTAAAGGGTTTATTTTAAGTTACCCAAAGTGAAGCATGAGATTGGCTTAAAAATTGTTTCTTTGTATATCAAACCTACTTGAATCTTGTTAGTAGTCTGGAAGAAAGATCTTCAAATTGCATCTTGTAGAAATAATTTAAAAAATAGCTTAGAAAATAATGTGTGCATGTTAGGTGACTGGCCATTCATGTAAATTAGATCCACGGCTATCCTCCTATCTCTTCTTAAAATCAAGAAAAATAATTTAAATGGGCAGCCTTAATTTCTATATAAAAGTTGACAGCTCTTAGTCCTTGAGCGTTACCAATCAAACACCCTTTTCTTGGTCCACAAAACATGTTTACCTATCAAAAATCTATTGTGTTATAAATTTGTGAGGCCACACCAAAACAATGTATGTATATCTACCCAACATAGTATATATGCAATTCTTGCTCATTTGCATTTTGAATTAGCTATAAGCTCTCAATGCTAACCTTATTTCCTCACAACTACAAGTGGGGGTTGAAGTAGAAGGAACAAAACATGGGCTCCTCTATAGATAAATTTTTAGGATAGTGAAGATTGTGATGGAGGAGGAGGGAAGATGATAGTTACAATTCAATGCTCACCAAGTCATAAACATCTTTGAGTTCAATATTTTGAGTTATAAGGAAGGAATTCCATCTAACAATAAGTGATGGACTAATGGGAATGAGGTGAGTTACTATGCATATCAAAGGAAATGAGTTAACATGGATATTGGTAGATTTAGATCTACCATCATGCAAAGCACTATCAACTAGTGTAAACAATTAATTGAATTTTTTAGACTGACATTTACGTGGATTTTATTTCAACTGAATTTGAATTACCAACATACCTCTCACTTGTCTTTTATCCATGATTGTTTTATAGAAACATTTATTGTGGGCATTAATAGAAGTAACAAAAGAGGGTTGTCATGTTTTAGGCTAGGAATCAACAACCTACAACATAGGAGTCAAAAATCTTAAAATCTCCAACTACCAAAAATGCTTAGAACCTATTAAAAAATAAAAATTAGAAATTTGATGCTACAAACGAAAAATTAGTTTAGAGTCTTACCAGTAATGCCAAAAATATGGGATATGAAATCAAACAAATTAAAAAGGAGAATAAAGTAATAAATTTAGACTCCAAAAAAATCACAAACTTTCACCTTCCAATTGAGCTAAATAAGAATTTGCCTCAAAATAAAATAAACAAAATTACAAATGTTAGACCAATGCAAATCATCATTGTAGATGGAGTGGATGTACTCAAATTATTTGGGATGTTTATTTCTTAATGCTACAATAGCTACTTGCTCAATTCAAGATGGTGAAACTGCAAGATGAAGCTCTAATTTATAAATAATTTAGAGGAAATTGAATGGGGAGATTTGATCATGGACCATGAATTGGATCCACAAATGGATGTGACTGATGGGAAAATTTAGCAATCAATCTGCTAATTGGATGTAGGTGACTAGGAATTCAACTCATTGATTGGTGAATTGATAATTATTTGATTTCTTAATCAATTCATGATCTTGAGCTAACCAAATTGATTGGCCTTGTAGTGTAGAAAAATGTATCTCTTTACATTTTCACACTTTTTTGGGCCCTCCTTGCTAAAATTGGGCTTCTTTATGCCTTATTTGGTCCTATTTTGCATCCACAAGCCTTAATTAATGCATCTTTTCAAGGATAATCCTAACACAAATAAAATGACCAATCATATTTTAATGATTTTGGATTGTATGGCTCAGATTTAGTGATCTAGGACTCATAGGCCACCTTGGGCATATGGGTACCACCTAAGTTTTAGGGCCTGGTCCTAAATTTGGCATAGAACTTAATGTTTCTTGAAATTTGTGTCTCAAGCCTACGCTACTGGGACTCATACACCCCAACTGGTGTATGAGTCCCTCTTTAGCTTGGACCTATTTTGAATTCAATTCTTTGCGGGATTTTATTCTCCTAGATCTCATGTCAGCTTGTAGTGTTGTAATTTTGATAAATTTGGCATAAACAAGTATAAATGCATGGTTATTTCACATAATTTCATCTAGCAATTTAAGTGATCTTATGAGCATTCAAGTGAGATCATTATAGAGCATTCAAGAGCATTCAAGAGTTGATTATCAAGTACTTTGGAGCTATATTCAAGATTCAAGCATCATGTCAAAGTCATCTTGCATCATGTTTATTTTTGAGCTAACATTTGCGATGTAGGTATCTTATGATTCAAGCAAGAATTCATGTCAAGATCCATATCATTCTATCAAGATTCAAGATCTACATTCATGCTAGCCATTTCATACAAGATTGTAGCCTTCATATCAAGGGTTTGGTGAGTTAAAACATAGCATATTGTTAATTCATCATTCCTTCATTCTATTTCATTTCATTTCAAGGTTTGATTACCAAAACAGGGTTTGACCAAGGCAAACCCCTATCCACTAACAAAACAACATTTTTCCCTCTCTTTAGTATGTGATTTGTAGATCTAGGTTAAAGATTCATTGAAGAGAAAGATTGGAGAAAGTTGGGAAAGTTGTCATCTATCTTGTAAGATCACAAAAAGTCACCTACAGGTCAGAATTCAGTATTTCAAACTTAGAGATTGGAAGGGAGAGAAGTTATAGAAGATCACTAGAGGATATCAAAGTTTCAGATCAACCCTAATACTAGGACTAAATTGCCACTTGTGGCGTATGTGTCCCAGTATATACCAATTTTCATTCTTTTTCTATAGATCCTAGTTTAGTAGTTGCAGGTTTTGGTTTCAGCCTGAAACCCTAAACTGGGATTAAATCTCCCCTAGTGGCATATGAATCACAGTGTGCTTCAAAAGTCATAATTTCAAGATTATAGACCTTGTTTCAAGCATCTTCATCCTTCCAGGTGCACCTATGTTTATCTCCAGTTTGTTATTCTAATGAGTTCATTTTCTAGGTCATATAATTAGGTTTTCCATGTTACTTACATTTCTTGTTTTTATAAGCGTTTGCTTAGTGGTGAACCCCCTTTTTATCTTTAATCACACGCTAGGATACTTTATAGCAGATCTCTCTTATCAATTCAACCATTGGATTGAGATCTCTAAGGTTTCCTTGAATGAAATAAAGCAAAATAGGGTTCCCTAAGTTGCCCATCTCCTAAAAGGTGGGCACACCATATTTTCTTTCATCTCATTTTAGTGAACCTAGCATTTGGACACCTTATTTCTGATTTGGAGTGCATCATAGTCCTAGATATAGCATGCATTAACTTTGCATTAGGCCTTGCATTAGTTAATTTGCATTTAGGGCATCTAAATCTTGCACTAGTGAAAGTTCATTATAGGTTGCATTTTTGCATCTTGCATCATTGAATTTCATTTGAAATCTGTAATTACACTTAATCTAGATTGCATACAATTAAAAACCTTAACATTCACTCAAAATTTGTTGAAATTAGTGTCAAAACCCTCATCTAGTACTCATTCTCCCCTTTGGGCGATTTAGTCATGGTGTAGGTTGTTTTACCTGATTCTTGGAAGTTTTGTGTTAACTTTTTTTCAACATTTGAACCATACAAAAACTGTAACTGAGACTCATATGCCCCACTAGGTTATTTAGTCCCATGTTAGATATGAATCTACATTTTACAACATTAAAAACCTTTTTTCTATGCTTCTATTTGTTGTTGTTAGATTTATGTTTTACTTTACTGAGTTTCTGTTTCATTCATTTCATTAGACTTAGCTTAATTTGTTTCATTTATTACATTGCTTAATTTCAATATTGCATTTACAAATTTCATTCTAGTTTATTACATTGCATTTCATCATGGATATGTGCTTTGGTAAGCTTTGGATATCCTTGAACTCATTAGTGGATGTGTCAAGTTGTGCTTTTGGAAATGATCCTAATGAAATTGAACTCACTCATACTCAATCAACTCCTAATGCATGTCCTCCTCATGAAGTTGACATCATTAGAGGAGATGATGATAGCATGAACTTTATAAGTGATTTCCTTAACAACCTTGAGAATAATGCATCCTTTTATCCTTCCATGAAACAACCAACACAACTTGAGATGTTTAGTCTTTTACATCCTGAAATTGAGACACAAGCTAAGCCTAAGTTCCCTACAATAGCTGAATTCAACCATACTACATTAACAAATTGACCAACACTCCCATCAACTTAGAAGAGACATATGGAAAATGTAGTGTAGAAAAATATATCCCTTTACATTTTCACACTTGTTTGCACCCTCCCTACTAAAATTGGGCTTCCTTATGCATTATTTGGTCCTATTTTGCATCCACAAGCCTTATTCAATGCATCTTTCTAAGGATAATCCTAACACATATCAAATGACCAATCATAGTTTAATGATTTTGGATTGTATGACCCAGATTTAGTGATTTGGGACTCATACGCCATCTTGGGCATATGGGTCCCACCTAATTTTCGAGGCCTAGTCCTGAATTTGGCATAGAACTTAACATTTCTTGAAATTTGTGTCCCAAACCTTGGCTACTGGGACTCATATGCTATAACTGGCATATGATTCTCGCTTTAGCTTGGACTTATTTTGAATTCAATTCTTGGCAGGATTTTATTCCCCTAGGTTGGATGTCCACTTGTATTGTTGTAATTTCATGAAATTTGGTATAAACAAGTATAAATACATGGTTATTTCACATAATTTCTCTTAGAAATTTAAGTGATCTTATGAGCATTCAAGTGAGATCATTATAGAGCATTCAAGAGAATTTAAGAGTTGATTATCAAGTACTTTGGAGCTATATTCAAGATTCAAGCATCATGTCAAAGTCATCATGCTTGATATTTGTTTTTGAGCTAACATTTGTGATGTAGGTATCTTATGATTCAAGCATGCATTCAAGTCAAGATCCATATCATTCTATCAAGAGTCAAGATCTGCATTCATGCTTTCATACAAGATTGCAACCTTCATATCAAGGGTTTGGTGAGTTCCAACATAGCATATTTGTTCATTCATCATTCCTTCATTCTATTTCATTTTATTTCAAGGTTTGATTACCAAAACGGGGTTTAACCAAGGCAAAACCCTATCCACTAACAAAATAACATTTTTCCCTCTCTTTAGTATGTGATTTGTAGATCTAGGTTGAAGATCCATTGAAGAGAAAGATTGGAGAAAGTTGTCAAAGTTGTCATCTACCTTGCAAGATCACAAAAAGTTACCTACAGGTCAGAATTCAGTGTTTCAGACTCGAAGATCAGAAGCGAGAGAAGCTATAGAAGATCAATAGAGGATATCAATGTTTTGGATTAACCCTAATACTAGGACTAAATTTCCACTTGTGGCGTACGTTTCACAGTATACAAGTTTTTAGACTTTTTCTAGAAATCGTAGTTTAGCAGTTGCAAATTCAGGTTTTAGCCTGAAACCCTAAACTGGGACTAAATTGCCCCTACTAGCATATGAGTCCTAGTGTGCTTCAAAAGCCATAATTTCAGGATTGTAGACCTTGTTTCAAGAATCTTTAGCCTTGCAGGTGCACCTCTATTTATCTCCAGTTTGCTATTCTAATTTGAGTTCATTTTTTAGGTCATATAATTAGGCTTTGCATGTTACTTACATTTCTTGTCTTTCCAAGCCTCTACTTAGTGGTGAACCCCCTTTATATCTTTAATCACACCCTAGGAGACCTTATAGCAGATCCCTCTTGTCAATTCAACCATTGGGTTGAGATCTTTAAGGTTTCCTTGAATGAAATAGAGCAAAATAAGGTTCCTAAAGTTGCCCATCTCCTAAAAGGTGGGCACACCATATTTTCTTTCATTTTAGGCCTATCAATTGATTTACTTAGTGAGTTAACTAGACTGATTATTCAATTTAATATTTTAATTTGATACTTAACTTTAAGATGTAGTTTAAGATTTAAATTAATTTATTTATAGATAATTTAGATTAAATTTGAATTAAATTGATTAAGCAATAAATATTAAATAGTGAATTTAATTGTGATCAAATAATAACTTCATAAGTTCAGTTATTTTAATGAACTAAGTGGTGATAAATAAATTAGAAATTAGTATAGCCTACAATATTGATACAAATTATATATAAATTATTAAGATTTAGGTGTTGTCATGATGTCAAAAGTTGTTGATTTGCAGTCTTCTCCAGTGCGTAATTATCTTAGGGCTACGAATGGAAGTCAGTGTGCAAAGGTAGATGTTTCAAGAGATACGAATGCTCAGGGTTCATATTTTTCTTGTGCCAAGGGGTCTTTCCTTGGCGTTTCGACAGCCTTGGTATGCCCAAATCCTACTTTGGATTTTCCTTCTTGCCCTAGCTCTTCACTTGCAAACCACAAACTGTGGACTCTTGCGCTGGCTACAAATGGGGAAGCTAATGGCACAATGGTTGTGTTCTCTTCTCAACAAACGCATATGGTGGTGCCTCCCAAGATGGGCGTCCCTAGTTTGGCTTCCTTTGTTGGCAATGTGAAAGATGTGACCCATATGGCTTTTGCAAAATCCGCTATACCAAAGGAGTTTTCAAGCACAACTTGTTGGTGATTGGCTCAAAATCTTGAAATGCCTTTAAAAATTGACTTCAATAATAATATCCTAAAAGAATTGAGAGCGAATGAAGAATTTTTTAGGGATAATAGGCTGATTGGAAGGTTTAGCCGGTTCTGGCCAAGCCTTCCAAATCTACACAATTAGATTGTTGAATCATGGATGCCTCACATGGAAGAGAAACTAGAGATTTTCCTATGTGTAAAAGGTTTTTTTTGCAGTAGTATTTGACAATAAGAAAGAAAAAGACACAATTTCAAGGTATACTCGGCTATGGGGACAAAGCATTTTGATGCTAAAATCTTGGCATCCTAACTTCAACCCGATCACTGAATCCTTTACAGTCGTGCCTGTTTGGGTTTGTATTTCAAACCTTCCTCTACATTACTGGTTTGAATCTTGCTTTGCTCCAATAGGCAATTCCATTGCCAATTTTGTGGCTATAGATGTGGCTTCAGCAAACCATATGCACACAACCTTCGCTTGAATTTTGGTGGAATTAGACATCTCAAAGGAGCCACTAGCAGAAATCATCTTGAACACCATGGAGCAAGGTTAGATGCAGCCCTTGGACTATGAAGGTTTATCCTTCAGATGTAGAAAGTGCTACAAGATGGGACACATTGCAACTAATTGTCCAAACAATAAAACCCAAGCAAAAAAGGAAGCTACATGGTGGAAAGAACCTTCCCTATGTAATGACGGAAAAGAGTCCCCCTTGGAAATGGTACAAACCTAATTTAAGAATAATTAATGATAAATTGGACTTAATGTCGCCTTGATCTAGTGTTGTGAGGTGTTTTACACATCCACATTAGGTCTTGAGCCCTTTTTAAGCTAAACTAACTTAACTTTTCCCTAATTTAATGTTGTAAAGTGTATTTATTTACACCTTCACATTACTTTTAGGAGGCTTGTAAACTAAGGTGGACTTAATCTAGTTTTGTAATGTGTTTTACACATTCAAATGAGACTTAGGGCCCTTCTAAGATAAATAGACCCAATTCGGCCTTAATTTAATGTTGTAAAATGTATTTATTTACACTTTCACATTGGATTTCAGGCTCCCTTGCATTTATGACCTTTATATCACCATTTATTGGCCCCTATGACCCCATATTATGCATCCCAAGGCATATTTTGATCAAAAACCCAACAATATCAACATATAAACTTAATTTACACATTCCCTGACATTTTAGCAAACAAAATAGCCCCTATGGGACCCATTAGCCACTTTGGGCGAATGTGTCCCATCCTGGTGGGACTCATTTGCCCAGCTTAGTGAATGAGTCCCATTTGGCCTATTTTCAAGGTTTGAGTAAGAAAATTTGGGTTTTAAGTTCAAATTTCTTCTATGTCAACCTTGGGGATCAAATAAATGGTCATTTGAGTGCACTACCTATATAAACAAGCTTTCAAATCACTATTTGACAAAAGCCTACATGATATCAAGTCAAGCATTCAAGAGTTAAGGGTGATCCCACAATACTAGTTTACAATTTTTGGTCAAACTGGACACTAAACTAACTTTTTCAAACTAAACCTTCACTTTCGGGCACCTATAGCGGCTAAACCATGAGGAATTTGAAGATGATGCAAACTAGTGATTTGTGAAATTTTGTCTATAGATTCTAAATATATTTTTTTCAAAAAATTTGGAATTAGATTGCACTTCTTTTTCCATCTCCTTCAAAAACTAGTTTTATTCAGTAAACACCATTTTTGAGTAATGCTCACCATATAACACAATTTTTTTTCCATGAAGGATACAAAAAAAGAATTAATTTAGATTTGTAACTATGATATCTAGTGCTTCCAATTAGTTTCATATTGTTTTATTGATTCTTTTTTCTTAATCAAATTTTGAAGTCAAACCAATTACAATTCAAACATAGGTGGATCGTATAACACATAAAAATTTTGTATGTATTATAATTCAATTTTATTTTTTTTGTCGGATCAAGGACTTCAATATCTGGTGCACTCATATTTTCAAAAAAAAAATGATAATCTTCTATTTTTCCACATGTGCAAAACAAAGAGCTTGATTTTCGGCGAAAAAACCTACATTCACAAAAAATAAAAAATAAATATAATAATAAAATTAAATTTATTTCAAATCATACTTTTTGGGAAGCTTATAATAAGGACTAAATACTTAATAAAAATAAATTTTAAATGAATTCATTTGATCCCCCAAAAGTTAAATCAAAAGTGGTTTCTAATCTACATTGTGATAGGTGTAAAGGAGACTCTGTTATAAGTATGGTTTAAAACAAGCAAGGTTCTATCCAAGGGCGTTTGATCTAAGGTAATTTGATCAAACCCTCTTTAATTGGAATTTTTTAAATGGAACTTTTTAAGGCTTAAATCATTATATTTTCTAAAAATATGTGATTTCAGCAAAAATTAGAATCTCTCAGAAATTGTAAACTAGCTTTGTGGGATCACCCTTAAGCATTCCAAGTCTTCACAAGGCCATCAAGATAGCTTTCAAGATCAATTTTAAAGCATTCAAGGGCATATTTATTCATCAATTGTTGCAGCAATTCAAGATCCATCATCATGTCAAGAATATCAAGCATCAAGCATTTATTGAGCTAGTGTTGTGATGTAGCATTGAAGATCCAAGATCAAGCATTGTTATACTCCTATTGTCAAGATCAAGATCTACATCCTTCATGGCCATTTCATGTTGAGTTGCAGATTTACAATACATCATCCAAGGTATTATTGTTCATGATTCATGTACTTTATTTCATGTTCCATGCCTTCGTTTTATTGTCTCATTATTTGGTTTAATTACCTACAAGGGGTTTGACCAAGGAAAACCCCTATTCCCTAACAATCAACACTTTTTATCTCTCTTTTTGTGTGATTGTATATCTAGGTACTTTGAAGACTTGAAGATCATTGAAGTTTAGGTTACAAGCTTGTTGGAGTTGTCTACCCATTTGCAAGGTTATAATCTTCACTAAAAGGTCATCTACAACCTCGAAAGTAGAGTTTTGGATCCAAAAACCTGCAAGAGTAGATTGAGCAGACTAAGAAGTGCATATCAGAACTTTGATGTTCCAGAAAATCCAAACTAGAATCATTCACCACAAGTAGCGAATGAGTCCCACTATAGGTGTTTTTCAAAGATCTTTGCAGATTTAGATACCCTTTTGCCTGAAACCTGCACCTGTGCAGAAATCCAGAACTAGGATTGATTCACCCAGAATGGCGAATGAGTCCCAATAGGCCAAAATTTTAGAATTTTCAAAATTTCTAGTCTCCATCAAAGTCTCTACAACTTTCTAGGTGCACACATTATGTTTTGCAACTTTATGTTATGTTTTACACACTTTTTTAGGTCATTTTGTAGGTCATTGCATCAAACTAGGGTTTAGTGTTGCATCTTACATTATATTAGTCTTTCCAAGTTCTTACTTGGTGGTGAACCCCTCATTAATCTCTAAACATACCCTAGGACACCCTTCTATCAGATCTTTTGCCTTTATTCCACTCTTGAGGTTGAGATCTCTAAGTTTTTTCCTTGAATGTGGAGTATAGAAAGTTTGTTGCCCTAGGTCCTAAGACCCCAAGTGGCGACAAAAATTCTATATTACACCCCCAAACACTATATTGTAGAATTTTTGCCCATGAAGGAAGTATCTTCTCCAAAAACTAACACAAAGATGGAGAAAATCTTGCAATCGGTGCCTGGAAGCTCAACTACACTAGTGGTTAGCGCTGCCTCCATTAAAAAGCATTCTCAAGCAATTGCGATAAATACATCATTTAACCATACTTCAAAATCCCTTGAGTTTGTATTGGGCCCTCACACCTCAAGTGATGGGTGCACATCCGCTCAATCTTCCCTTCAACTTTCAGATGCGCAAAACAATGGGGAGGGTAAAGAATGACACATTGTGTAGAAAAGAAAAAAAAAATTTGTAGCATTGAAGAAATGAAGAACAAATTGTAGTAGGTAGTTCAGTCTAGATCAGGCACCAAAATTTCAAATAAAACTGTATGATCACAAGAGACAAGTACCATGGTTTTAGTTTTAATTTTTTTCTAACATCATGGACAGGGAGCCAAAACCTCTTATTTGATGCTTTGGAGTGTTGATCTAAAAATTTTCAAAATTCAACATTGTTTCTTCTAAGGGTAGATTTGGTTGTTGTTAGTGATATCAGGAAACAATAGATTATGTTTTCAATGGTCTAGTATGATCATGACTGAATAAAATAGATGTATGTATGAATTTGTGGGGATGAGATCCCTCCTCTATGATCTCGCCTAGTGCAAGCCAAAAAGAATTCTTGTAAGACTATAAAACTCACCTCTTACCTATCAAAAAAAATATATTAAAAATTAATATGAAATTAAATTATAAGAAATATTGTATATGTGATTTTAGTATATACACTTTCTAGATTAATATTTTAAGGACAGCTGAAATGGTCCTCTTGAATTTGCAATCGGATAGCCTCTTATAAACTCTTTCACATACAGGACTATGTCTCATTGAGGCGGGCAAAATTATCTTTGGCAATGCATATGTAGCAAGAACAAGACAAGTAACACTATATTAGGTAAAGTAATCTCATGGGTATAAAAAAGAAGCCTATAGGAATAATTTAATCAATAGAAATAAGGCACATGTAGCAGTAACATTAGTAGTGTGTCAAGTAATTTGGATGCATAGAGTATTGCCAATTTTAATATATGAAAAAAGGGATCCAACACAAATATTTTGTGATAAAAAATCAATGATTGCATTATCAAAAAAACTATGTACTGGATTTCATCATAGAGTTAGTGAACAATGGAGAAATATATTTGGATTTTTACATATATGAAGACCAATTAGAAAATATATTCTCAAAGGCATTAGAAAAGAAGAATTTTGAGCACTTATGATAGGATTTGGGTGTTATAGATGTTGAAATAATTAGTGATAAAAATTAAGGGGGAGTGTTGGAATAATGGAGTAATTTCTCCCATCAAAAAAAAAAATGTTACCTTCAATCATTAAATAAAATAGGCAAATTAGCAAATAATATTTTAGGATGTTTCTAAAATAGCTGAAAACTATTAAATATTTGTGAGTTTTTTATTGTTGACATGTTGACTAAGTTTCTAGAAATTTCATTATGCTCTCAACAAACGCTACCTAACGAGGCATTTGTAAACACTTTTATCAAGTTGAATCAAAGAATGTTTCTTATAGCATTTAAACATATTTGTCTACCTCTCTCCATCACAAATAAATTTAAATTCACCAAGCTTGAATTTTTTAAAAATATGTTTATATAAATTATTTGATATCCGTAAACTTCACTAGTTGAATTCTCTAAAGTTCATTTGTAAACATTATGAGTATGTTGAACTCAATTTTAAGCACTCTTGGCTATAATTCTATACTTAGGCTTTTAAGGAAAAATGTAAAAATCCACCTAAAACACATTTCATATCATCATTTGAAATATGAATTTTGAGTTACTTTCATGCCACACACTTAAATTATCTTACAAACTTATCTTGTTCACTTGGATACATATTTAAAATTAAACTTTTATCTAGAATGGTATGGTACTATGGAGTCAAAAGCATGGGTACAATCTATTTTTAGTAGACCAATGATCTGAAATATAGATATATATGATTCAATAGCTATTGTATTTACATGTAATTCTCATAAACTTGACTACCTTAGTCGAAAAAAATTAACTTTTGGATCGGATTTCAAAATTTTATTTGGTATAGAGGAAAACATGTGAGATGAAATATAAAACATGTATAATTATGGGCTTTGTCTTGATCTCATGAAGCATGTTTCAAACACTTTTTGGGATAACATTTTGATTCTATATAACATTAAATTCCAAGTTTGTTAAGACTTACAAAACTTGGGATAACATTTTGACTTTACAACTTAAAATAGTCCACCAAAAAACAAGTCATTTAAAATCATATATTCAAGAATGTTCAAAACACAGTAAAAGATTTTAAAAAGGGAACCACAAAAAACACATAAAATCAAGTTAATTTGATTAAGATTATTAAAGAAATGAATAAAAAATCAACAAAATAACATCAATAAAAGGAAATATTAGCAAGTATAAGATATCAATGAAACTTTCAAATATTTTAAATAAAACTAAAACCAATTGAATTAGATAAACAAGTAATAAAACTCTATATTTTCTCTAGAGAAATAGTGCATGTTGTGAAAGCAACACTAACATTTGTTTCATTGAGACATTTGCACTAATTATAAAGATAATACCATATTTGATTGAGGTTGATTATCAAGGGGATGTGAGTGTTTCCACTAGGGCTATTTATTTTAACATATTATCACCAAGATTTGTATCTAGCTCTTTCAATCATCTAACATACTTTTTACAATCAAAGTGTTGCTAACGTGTTATGGAACCTGATCCACCATCAACATACCAAGCATATAGATAGGTCATTGATCTCCACTACTACCCAACTATTATAAAAACCATCAACATCTTCACCAAACCATTTATAGAAACCAAATTTCTTCATCTATGAGCTTTCCTAAGAGTATAGAAGGCTACTTCCTATGGGTACCCCCTCTCTTTGGGGGCCTTCTCATATATGGAGAATTATTATGTGGATGGCTACTTAATTTGGTTTCATTTGCCAAACCTCCTCACTTCACCCATTTCTTACACTTAGGTTTAGCTTGCATATTTTATTATGAGTGGGTCATGGAATGAATTGATGGTATCCTTCATAGGAGTTACTCCCTACTTTACAATATTTAAAAAGCTACATTCATCATTGAGCATATTTTCCACCTCACATATTCTATTTGTGTTCATTCACGTTACATGGTTTTACATAATATTGTGAGATTTTTGTTTATTCATCTTGCTTTTGTCATATTATCTTTTGAACATTTACATATTATCGAGATTATTCATCGAAACACTTTATTTCTTCTTCTTTTTTGTCTATTTTGTAGACTAAGTATTAATTCTTCTTATTTTTCACATAATCTAACAAAGATGAGTTTTTCTATAATAAAAGAAACTTTACTACAAACACCTAAACAATGCAACATGTAGATATCCATGAATTCTAAAATAATCTATTTATTAAGGATCTCCACCATCACATGATGGTTCATTCTATATTATATTATAACTAGAAAGTTTACTTGAGTTTTAAGTAATTATTTATATAATTAATGTTTAGATATTAAGATTCAAGTGTGTGCAAAATACCATCTTTGAGAAACAAAACACATGCAAAAAAAAAAAAAAACTTTATAGTTGATATAAACAATTCTTTCTAAACCATAAGAAAGAGGCCATACCTCAAATTTATATGGCAGTTTACCACAATTTTTAGCATGTTCATGATATGCTTGCATAATTACATCTATGTCCCTGCCCAAAAAAATCAATGATCATTATGACGTGGTAGTTGTGACTATATCATTTAATATATGCTAAGAAGACAACTATACATTTAATTTAATCTACTCTAACCTTGGAAGTTTTTAGAAGCACGTATTGGGATAAAAAAATTATACGATTCTTGCTCACATAATATATGTTAAAATATAATTAAATTTGATTTGATTTAATTTTATATTTAGGTGATAATACATTATTTCTAGATTTAATGTATAATAGAATAATTCAATGAAATTAAATAGAACTAGAAATTATTGTTGGTGTCTATTTGTTTTCTTGCATTTACTTATTTACATTGTTGTATTTTGTATTTAGGATAGAATAAGCTTGTTTGGGTAGGTTGAATAAATACTTTATGTGACTTTTACTTTCCTTGTTTAGTGGAGTTTTACTACACACTTTAGTACATTTCCTTTATCCCACATTGGTTGGGCATTCATCTCTCTTGGTGGTGTATACTATATATACCCACCTTATGTACTCATGTAAATAATATCTCAACCTCCACTTGTATATTTACATTTTTTAGTAGAATAGAATTGTTTTCTCATTTTGGATCTCCCTTGTGCTTTTATTGAAGCTCTCTTTGATCTTACCTAGCTATCTTGATAGCCAAATATTACAATTTTATTTTGATTGAGAATATATATAAAAGATGTAAAATTTATCAAGGTGTATGAGGTTTATATTACCTTCAACATTTTAAGTTTAATTAAAATGGTTAACAAAATTAGTGAGAATTAAGGGGTCACTACTTAATAGCATATGTTTGTATCAAAGTTGAAATGAATAGCTAGATTAATATCTTATTATAAACCTAAATTACCTCCCCAATTAAATTTATAACTCAGCCTATACTCAAAAAATATAATTTTACATATATATTAGAAATCTTAAATCCTGAACTACTTTAGATTCCTCTAAACAATAGTAGAACAATCCATCAAATCACCCACAAGAACTCTCAAAGCCAAATTCTAATCCAAAAACCCTTTAAAATGTTTAAATATTGAAAGAAAAATTTTCAAAACTATATATAAAATGTAAAAAATAGATGATTTGAGTTACTCCCCAAATTAAAATATCATCTCAAAGATTATAAACTATGGATTTTGGCATGTTTAGATATTTTTCCATGTTAAAAAAATGTTTGGTCTTTCATTTCATGTAAATTTTATAGAAATCTAATGGTGAAATTCACATACTCATGTCAATACTCATTTAGTTTTGTGCCCACTTTGAGAGAAGGTTCTAATACAATTGTATACTAATAAATGACACAGTCTTGTGAGATGTTGGGCTCATTCCCCTATCCTTCACTTATTCCCATTACACATACCCATATATCCAACCATACTTCACCTATTTTTGCATGTCTTCCCAAGCACCCTCTAATATATCTAGACATTAAATCATTGCATTAGGTTTATTCCTTCACTATCGTGAGTCGATCCCAATTGTTTGATCAATCCTATATCTACATTTCTAACCCTAAATTTATAAAATTAAATTTAAATTTGGGTAACCCATTTCACTAATAATTATGAGCTAACTAAACACATATTTGCATCACTCATTACTATATACTTATATTTAAAGGGATTCAATGTGCATTCATTTATCATCAAGGATATTCTTAGAATTATAGGCATTCATATCAAGCATTAAAGGAATAAATAATTAAAGGAACACTTCAATTGATGCACTAAAGGGAACCACATTTACTCAAAATTCTCATATAAACATCTACATGATTTCTTGTTACCTATACAAAAATCTAAATTATTCATAATATTTATTTTATGTATAATTTTTTTGAAGTCATCATGTTCACTCACTCATGTTTATTCTAAAGCTAAGTACTTATTATAATTCTAATTACTTTTTTAGTATAGCATTTAATTATCAATTACCACTCTTGCAAATGTTATTTTATAATCTAGGTTATTTAATGCTTATTTGTATGTATCTTTGCATTAGCCTAAATTAAGGTTATGATTTTCTTATATTTACACTATGATGAACCCACCATTCTTACACAACCTACTTTTCTATTAGGTTTCTCATCAAAAAAATTAGCCTTTCTAGATCTATGCTTTTCAAAATTATATATCTTATTATTAAGTCTAATCCTCCTTTCATCTTTGTTCTTTATTAATACATCCCTATTATAAGGCTGGCTTGCTTATTTATAT
This sequence comes from Sequoia sempervirens, assembly GCA_007258455.2. Classification (NCBI taxonomy): domain Eukaryota; kingdom Viridiplantae; phylum Streptophyta; class Pinopsida; order Cupressales; family Cupressaceae; genus Sequoia; species Sequoia sempervirens. The sequence continues at coordinate 54,285 of VDFB02350692.1, forward strand.
ATCATATATCTTACTCACCCTACCCACCTTTGCATTGGATTTCTATTTTACATTTTACAATTGTTTTATATATGATATACTTATTGATTTTTTATTTTTCTAATCTAATTTTGATTACCCTTTGGTATACTAGATATTGTTTATGCCACAAGCTACTTGTGATCCTAGTCTTCCAATAAGAAGTTCTCATCTAAGCCCTAATATGGCCCCCCATATTCTAACAATAATATCTTTAATAGTCCTCATATTGAGACTCACTTGGATGATCCAAAAGGATATGATAATGGAGAAAACTTGGCTAAATACAATATTGTAGTTACTAGACAAGCTTCAATTGATACATTTATTCAAGTAGATTCTCCTAGTCAATTAGCATATTGATTTTCTAAGACACAAGAAAGGTGTTCCTATAGTGCAAATATTTTACAAGGTCTTGTTTCTTTAGTGACTCCTCACAATGTTATATATCCTCCTATCTATCATATTTTTAATGGGAAAAAGACACAAATATGGTGGCCATAAATACTCTCTTGAAATGGATTAACGTTCATTGAAGGCTTAAGATACCTATGTACACGTAGCTTAAGTTGTAAGGAAATTAGGGCCAACATTCACGGTTTAAGCAAATGTTTCCTTCTTTTAGGTTCATTGTATTATTGTATTCTAAAATACATAAATTTGATTTATTGCATAACTAGATAATTATTGGTCATTCATTCTATTTCCTTACATCAACATTCAAACATATATATTAAAAATTCTACATATAATTTAGAATGAAAATTAATTCCAGATGGTAACATCACTTAAAAAAAATCTAATTATTGTAAGGAAGCTAAGGTAGCAAAATAACTTCCTACACTTATCTTGAGAGGAGGATAATGCAAAACTTTTAAAATATTTTCAACTGTTAGAGAAACTTAAACAAAAATAAACAAAAATATTATGCATACCACAACACAATAATTTATGTGGGGAAAACCCTTTCAAGAGAAAAACCACACACTCCAAATGCCACCCAATATATTATTCAAAAATCATGAAGATTACAATATACTTGCAGAGCAAGCTTCTCACTTGAGTATCACAAACCAAAGAATCAAAGACAACACAATTGCTATCAAACTCTTAGAATGCATCACAGATATCATAAAATAGGGTTTCCTTCTATAGCAAGTCAAGCCAACAAAATACTGACCGTCAGATTTGAGACCTAATGATGAATGATCCATATTTAAAATAATAAAATATACTTAAAATTCTGCTTTTGGGGGTGTTGCCCTCGTTGGGGCACGTGGCCCCCAAACACCTCACGGGGGGTACCCCCTAGGTGCTTACCTATTAAAAATAACTTATGTAATTGCAAGGTTGAGACACATTTTCCCAACAATTGTAATTCGTGAATATTTATATATAAGAATAACTTTATAATACCATTTCACTACTAAAAAACACACCAAACATAGGATTCAAATACATAACTAGAAATTGACCTAAATACACAAACTATGCATATATTTATAGATTAACATCAATATTAGAAAATTTTACCCAAGACTTCTTAATCTCAATTTTCCTCCCTAGCCAACAATGTGGAGGTGTTTCCATAGGGGTGTGATTTGAGGTATGAAAAGTAAATTGACAAGTTAATTATGCGGTGGAACTAACAAAATAAAGAACTGATTATTATCAAAATAATCAATCAACTAATCCTGAGGATTAATTTGGAGGTCAACAAAAAGATTTTGGGGTTGAATTGGAATTACAATAACTTGGGGAAGCCATGGGCTAGTGGAAATCGTTCAAAAATCATTCTTTCTTGGTTTCAACCTTGCAATTGGCTCTCCAAATTTAGGCTACAACCCTCCTAGTGCTACTTCTATTGTTGGTGTTTTTTAGCATAAACCAATTAAAAGAGATGCAAACTCATCTCTTAAAAGGAAATGAAACTCTCAAGAATGATTAAAAATACTAGGTCTTGACATGCCAAATAACCTTGTGGACATTTTTTTTGTTTTAATCAAAGAGGAGTTTTAGTACCACAAGTATGGCAAAAGGTTAAAATGAAAAATCATTTTAAAGGATATCATCCACTAGTTAAAAAATATATTTAATAAAGTTGAATTCATTGTCTCAACTTAACATATTCACTTAGATATTCATGCAATAAAGAACCTACAACCTGTTGGGAAAATGTGTCTCAACATTGCATGAAAAATGTTATGTATTTACTATTTGTTTTATTTGTTTATTAGTTTTTTCCTCACATGAAACATGAAGTGTCCCATTTTGAGGTTGCACTCTTTACCACATGTTATCCATCTTAGATTGTGTGTAAGGAGTTGTAAGAGTGAATCAAAACACTATATGATATGGAAGTTATTGATGACAATGATCTAACATGTAAGAGCATGATTATGGGGGTTACATTAGAATCTTGACCAACATTATGAAACTCTTACGATGCATGTCATAAATCATCCATGAAATAGTGTAGCATAACAAATAAGGGCACCAATATTAATATGATAGTTTATGACAAGTTATACCGATTATAAGGAATACTTTAAATATTTCTTAGAATTCCAACTCAAGATTGGGCATTTCTTAGAACTCTACAAAGTTAAAAGTCTGTGAACCTAGGTTAACTACATTATCCAAAACCAACTTCCCTTGATGGTCATGGATTATGCCACCATCTCCCACTTGACCCGAGTTTCTTTTGGCCAAGCCGTCAAAGTTAATCTTGAGCCAACCAAGGTTAGGGGGCCCAAATAGAGCATAAGTTTTTACCAACATTTAGAAACCAAACTTAAAGAAACTAGAATACCTCTTATATTGCTCCTATTCTAACCATATTATAAAAAAAGTGAAAAATATTAAGAAGGAAAAAGAAAAATTAGTGAGCCTAGATAATATTGAAACAATTATTTGATTATAATAAGAGGATAAATCAAGTAACCATTCCAAGGTATGATCAACACCTAAGGAAATTATTACATGATTCCATATGGAGCTAGGTCATATATCATATCTAAAAGAAGATTAGTCATAACAAGAATTCTAGACTAATTAGTAGCTATCAAATATGTTCACACAAAGAAAGATGTGGCATCATTCCTGAAGTAACATATCGCCATGAAAGACACCATTATGGTAAGAGAAAAATGCAACAACAAGAAAAACATACATGACACACAAGAGACATATGAGCATATTCAAAAGACACCAAAACCTTATGCATATGCAAACTTGAGGTGGGATTAAGCTGAATTGTACTTGCTTCAATGGTTTTATACCAAGATTACTTGGAACCCAATTAGGTCTTTTCTTGAAAAAGACAACAAGGTAAGTTATTAAAAATACCTTACATGAAGATAATTATGAATTTAAGTCAAAAAGGTTGAAAAAATAAAAAATAAATATAGAGATTTTCTATGTAACTTGAAGTTAGTCCTCCTACATACATACATACATGTACATACATGGGATCTACCATACATACATAAAATTCATGTGCCAGTATCCTTATAAAGCGCATGATCTTTGATTGAGATGGAAGATCTAATAACTCTTGAATCTTTGAAAAGTGTCTAATCTCTCTACGTTATTTAGGTTTGTGAATTATTTGATACAAGGAAATTTATTATATATAAGAAGCTTATGATAATGATGGTGATGAATAATAGAGAGCTTTGAGATTGGTTAACTAATAATTGATTCATCAAGGAGTGGGGACCAAGGTCTTTTATTTTATCTAGTTCAGCTAAGATGTTAGTGGTTGAGTGATGTTGAGGAATGATTGGCCCTTCAAGTTTCATGTAGAAATTATTGCATTTGTCAAGGAAGTGTTCCAAGGGTTGTGCAATGCGATTTAATTCAATGAATGTTAGAGGTTAGGGCCTTGTCATGTCATTGATATCATTGGTCTACTCAGAGAAATTAGCGCCTACATGTCATCAAACTAGTTTATATTCACAACTCGAAGGGCTTGTGAGCATTTTATAGGTTTGCATCTCTCAAACTCTCATCAATTCTCAAATGGGGTTATATCAACAATCAGGAATATTTCCCCTTGTCATGTATGATATAATCAGCAATAAAATTAATGGCCCTCAACCTGAGCAACAATCATTATATGGACCCATGTATGATAGTTTTGGTCCATGAGAGACCAATCACTTATATAAACAATTTCTATTTAGGCTTAACAAAGGAAATTTAAGACAACAAATATTTATATTGCATTCAACCAAGCAATCCAATAAACCTAAGGGTAATACAAAGAGACCTAGAAGGAGACAAAATGAGTCTTATTAACAATTATCTTTGTTTCCTATACTCAACTAAATCTGTAGGGAAATTATACTCAAGTTTTCTAATACCCATTTTTCCATTTGAGATCCAATTATGAGTAGCATAGACTCTACCAAAAAGGGAATAATTTTGAAAAATCTTGTCTTCTAAGAGATTTATCAACCCAATTATTTGATGATATAGCTTAACATTATATGGACAAAGGTTCAAGATATGGGAATAAGCCCTTTTTAGACAATAACACAAGATTTGGAACGAATGGACCACACTCTCTAGATTTAATAACACTTAATGGAGTAGAAATTTATATGATCTTAATACTTTATAGGATGCCTTCAAACTTGTTCAACAGTTATATTGTAGACTAATCATAAGTGTAGAACATAAATAATATTATAGGCTTTGGGATCTCCACAAAGAGGGAGTGGTTTTTCCAATGTACATTAGAATGCTATAGAATTTCAAAATGTAGAATTATGACATAGACTCATTATGTCGTCCAAGAGAGTTATACAAGCCTTGAATTGATCACAACACTCACAAAAATTTAAGTACTTAACAATTATCTACATTAGTTAATCATCAAAAGAAACCTTTAGACTACCTATAAAATACTTAAAAAGCAATAAATAAAAACATACATGATCTTCTATGGATAGCATACCATAAAACAATTCTCTAAATTTTTTGGGCTTAACTTCTCAAAACAATTTGTTATCCTTTTATTGACCTAGAAAGAGGATATAAAGATCTTCCTTCTCTAATCAATGGTTTTGTGATCTACAATGTCATCCTAAGGAATCCATTATAGTCATTGATCTCATCTAGCTTTTATACCTACAAACATGATAAGACACATCAATTATTTGATCAATTAGTTCTAATGGCTACAAATTGTTAACAATTATATCATTACTCAAGCATTATAGATATAACTGAGTACTTTATAAACATAATTAGGGATCATAAATATAGATATCACGAATTTCATCACTATAATATAGATAACTCTACTTGGAGGCCAAATTAATTATTAGGCTAGATTTTCCACCTAGCCACCCTCGTAGTATGGTATTCAACTTCACAAGGGTGTCAATTATATGTGTGATTGTTATAAGGGTCTCAACTATATGATCAATGCTAAACTTTGGCCATTCTAAACAATTCTTTGGAAATCTCTTCTTAGCCCTTCTCATTCTCCATACCTTACAAACTTATACATTATTTAGAAACAAGTCTTAACAACTCTATCAAAACTAGACTCATATGTCATATTGGAACATATATATTGATAAAAATCTCATTATCTAAATCTAGTTGGATTCATATGCACACACACTAGGAGGCCTACAACAACTCTATTGAGCCAAAGTATAAGTGAACAAGGGAACACCTTATAAAACTTGATTATACCATCCAACTATTGACTAAGATAGTCATTCTCCTACTTTCACAAGGATGACCACTATTTAGTTGTTGATACCACTAGATTCTTGGCCCCATGGTTGTCATTGCACCAAAACGTCGACCTATTAATGCCTGATACAACTGCTAGAGTTAATGGATCCACGAGAGGTGCTTAAGCAATGCCACGAATCCCGAGGGGAGCACTGACTACCTACCAACAATCTCCCCTACATCGTTACCCAAGGGGATTCAAACCTATAACCTTTGGCTCTAATACCAATTGATGGCCCCACAATTGTTGTTGCACCAAAAGGTTGACCTATTAATGCCTAATACAACCACCAGAGTTAACAGATCCACGAGAGGAGTTAAGCCATGTCGTGAATCTCAAGGGGAGTGTTGACCATCTGCCAACATAGATGACCATCATCTAACTTCAAACATAAATGATTGTGGAGCTCCATTCTCCAAAAAATGGTAGTTATATAGCTCCACTAGGGCTTTAAGGATAATCAATAATGTTTAATTACTTCCCTATCACCTACAACTTAGGGTACTTAATTCATAAGTTCATCTTTTTCATTGCCCTACATGCATACCACGGTTACATAGATCATACTCATACAAAAAGAACACATTTTCAAACTTGACACTATGCAACACACATTTATATACACATAATTATTACTTTAACAAATTTAACATTATTGGGCTTCAACTCAAGTAGATACCTTATCTAAATCCTAAATTTTAGTAATGTTGTATAACTACACCCCTTGCAATTTCACATACATTTTTGTATCCACTTTAGTGGTTGGTCCATTAGCATCTTGTGAAGGCTCATTTTAGCCCCTCCATCAACCTTTCTCCTTCTTAGGATGCTTAGCACCCCTTTTCAACACCTACCCTTGCGTGTCAGCTTTGCATCAAACTTTGCACTTTTCTCGTTCATGTTGTTTTGTAGCGTGTTGTGTAGATGTCTACACATTGCGCAATACGTCTACACGTTGCACTAGCATCCTGCAATATTTCAACATTCAAATGAATGTTTCCGTGCATGTTTGCCACTTGTCACTTACTCTTGTCGATGGTAATGGCTGGGGATGCCTTGAAACGCCTCGGGAAGCTTCTTTTCCTTCCTTAAATGTTATCTTTTCCATTCATTTTTGGTCTTCTTCTACTCTAGCTTCCTTCTATCCTTGGCTTTGGCATTTCTCTCATGTTATCTTGCTTGCACAACTCCATAAAGCTTGCTATAGTAGCCTCAAGCTCTCAAGCTCTCACAACACCTTTTGTAGCTCTCTTGGCTCTTGTAGCTTCATCTCCCTTATCCCATGCTTGTGAGCATCCTAGGATTTCATATCCCCTATCAATTGCATTCTTACTTCATGATACGGGTTTTCCTCCTTGAGCAAGGATTTCTTTTATCACTCACACTTTGTGATACAAGTTCTCCTCGAGCAAGGATTGCTTTAATCACTCATACTTGGTGGTGCGGGTTCTACTCCTTGAAGCTGGTTTTTCTTTCACCACATGCTTTGTCCATTTCAGTTCATTTCTCTCTATCTATCTAGTTGTCCATGGAGGTGAGAACATCAAAACGAGGGTTTGACTAAGGCAAACCCCTATACAGCCCCAACACTTTCTCCATATCTTACACATGTAGGTATTGAAGACATTCACGTGTTGGAGCCTTCATCCCTTGTGTTGTTGTGAGCATTTCCTTCCTACCTCCTATTCTCTTTATCATTTCTATTTCACTTTATTTCAACTTTATCACAATATGTTATTTTCAAATACTTTTGAAGTTCTTAGTAATTAGAGTAGAAGTATCCACTCTGTCATTTTCTGTGATAAAATCGCTCTAATTTGTATGAGATGCCAGTGTGCCTCTAGGACACCAGCGCCCCGCACTGTCATCCATATCATGCGTTGTCGTCCTTTGGCTAGGAGCTGGTCAGTTTGTCTAGAAAATCTTTGTGACCTGCTCTTTTTGATTCTAGAACACTCGCGTTGTTCATTGAGGTAGTTTAGGGTAGTTCGCTCTGTGAGGCTCTCTGAATGAAGAGAACTCATGAGCTATGAATCCCCCTTCTCTACATTTTGGCGAACCCAATGTGAAGAACAACTTTTTTTCAAAAACTAGGAATTTATTTTCCCCTACTTGGTGGGGTCATAACTTTTGACTCAGTGCTCGGATTTAGAACTATTTGCACCATTAGAAAGATCTCCAAGAGAACTAGTTCAGTACCTAAAATACTATTCCTTTGTCTATCGAATTTTAGGGACCAATGCAAGTTCTGACCTCGAATTCTACTCCGAAGACCTATGAAAATGCAAATTATTAGAACCTAGAAAATACCCAAAAAAAATAGAAATTTTGGATTCTCGATTTTTCTTAGTTTTGTCATCAAAATGAATTTAATATCCTCTTTAATGAGTTCAGTACCTAGTTTTATTCAAAATGTTAATGATATTCCATTTCATGCATATGATGGTGACTTGGCTTTGCCTATGTCACTCGGTGTCTTTGATCCTTCTCACAAAATTCCTCTTGCTTTGGAGGATATCTTGTAGCAAGAAGATGAAATCATTGATACCTTTCTTAATGTTACTCTACATTCTATTCATTCCAATGCACTCTCTTTTGGAGATGATACATTCATGAATGATCAATCTTGTCTCTATTCCAGTGCACTCTCCCTTGGAGATGATGCATTCACGAATGATGAATCTCCTTCCACATTTGATCCTGTTTGTATTGAGGCTGAGAATATGTCTTTAAATAATTATTTACTAGTTGTGATGATTCAGTTAATGTAATCTATGTCTCTGTTGCCCCTCAAAGGCCTAAGAGACCAACCATTTACATGACTCCAGCTAGTCATTCTCCTAAAAGGATTTGTTCTATTGATGGTGTTCCATTTGATAGCGATTCTCTTGATCTTTCTAAGGCTCCCTCTTACAGAGCGGTAGCCCACACTTATGAGAATAGAATGAATAAACAACCAAGCCTTCTTCAAGCTCCTAAACCTACAACTAAAGCACCCAGTGATTACGATCTTGTTGAGCAACTCCAAGTTACTCTGATTAAGATCTCACTATTGGATTTGCTTCAATCTGCTTCGGTTTATCAAGGTATGCTTCAAGAAGCCTTGCAAAAGATCATCTTGCCTTCTTCCACTAGGTCGGTAGATGATGATGTGTTGATAGCTCATATTCGTGAGGACTCACTAAATATTATGTTCTATCCATAGGAACTCCCGCCTCTAGAAGTACAGAAGCAAGTGGATCCTCTAATGATCATAGTTAACATTAATAATATTGGCATTAGGTGTACTCTCATTGACGTTAATTCAACACTCAATGTATATAACATTGATCTATTGCCTAAGATTAATATTAATTCATCTTCTCTTAATGCTTCTTTTGTTGCCATTTGCGGGTTCGATAATGTCAGTCGACAACCTTTAGACATGATAATCTTGCCTTTGAGGTTGGGACCCATTTCCGTACCTACCCTTGTATATGTTATGTCAGAAAAATTACCTTATAACCTTCTTCTTGGTAGACTGTGGATTCATGCTATGGGGGAAATCCCATCTACCTTGCATAAATCTATTAAGTTCATTTGCAATAATCGAGTAGTCATGGTCAGGGCTGACCCTAAGGCTATCCACTTATGTGAGATGGCAGTTGTTGGTCAAGTTTCAATTGTGCCTACTCTTATCCCTCCAGTGTCTTCCAATGCATCAATGTTTACTCCAGCGGTACCTACTACAAAGAATACTCTTGAGATAAATGTCCCTGAAGAAGATCTTTCTGAAGCAAGAAATATTAAGTCTGCTCCTTCTACCTCTTCTCAAGAAAATGCATGTCTTGGTGATGATTGGGGTTCTTTAGACTTTACATAACCCTTCACTAGAGGATATAAAGTCGACCTAATCCACTTAAGCCTTTCAATTACATCATCCAAACCTGCTATCAAAGATGATTACTCTTTTGCATTGCGAGATAATGTGAACATAAATTGTAATGTTCTTAATGTTGATCCTCCTTCTATGGAAGATGATTATTCTTTTGCTAAAGAGGGTGATGTTGGTAGTCCTATTAAAAAGGATGATGGTGATCCCATAGAGGTGTGTGATCCCCATTGTTGGAATAATTCTCTATGAAGATTCGCCTTCTCGAGATTTGCAAACACGTTATGGCCCCGACTTTAGGCTTGTCTCTAAATATGGTTATGGGCATAAAGATTGTGGGTGTAATGAACAAGGCATTCAAGTCCCTATAGAATTTGTACCTCACAAGCGTAATTTGGGGCTTGGTTGCTCGAATGAACAATCTAAGAAGAAACTGCGGTTGAATGTTGACATGATGTCTGCTCAGCCTCGTTGTCATAGATTGGTCCATCCTCCTTTGTCTTCTATCTTTCTATCTTCCTCTTGTGTGCAGTCAAGCTCCTCTCCACAAGAGAAAGGATTGCTTCCTCCTCCCCATTGTTTATCTGAGCAAAAGCATATCTTGTTGGGGCTTATAAAAGCCCACTTAATTACTCTTCCTCCTACATGCAAGAAATTTCATAAAGATAATAAAGAAAAGCATTCCTTTTGTGCATACCATCGAGTGTTTGGCCATTCCACTAGTGAATGTAAGGCCTTGAAAGATAAAATACAACTTCATGATTCAGGTGTCATCACTCATTTATTTGTTGATGCACCTGCCTCTTCTTCAAATGACAAGTGATATCGAGGTCTACCTCTATCCTGTATTTTCTAAGTATCTTGTGTGGTTCTCCTCCCCTATATGTTGGGGGCAATACTAACTCATTTTTGAGATGTGTGTCCTTCTTAAGGACCCCCTCTCTTCTATTTTAAATGAAGTGTCCCTTGTGTGGCCCCCTATTTCTCTTTTGAAGGGTTCTCGAGGGAGCCCCTTTGAAAGCTTCTCTCTTAACTGAAATCATTTGCATCTAGCTTGGGGGCAACTTAACTAGTCCTTTCTTTTCAAATAGTGTGTCCCTTGAGTGTACCCCTCCTCTTTTGAAGGGTTCTCAAGGGACCCCTTTGAAAGCCTTCCAATTTTTTAATGCTTTGTGTGACTGTCTGCTTTATTGCCTATGTGGCCGCTTTGTTTTGGACATGCTTTATCCACTATTAAACATGTCATTTTGCATGTGCGCCTGCGAAGCCGCTTTCCAATTTGACTTTGTGATGTCTCCTCCTTTGGGTCTCCTCCATGAAAGAGATCTTAGGGGATGCCTCCTTGCAGGTTTGCAGGTCTATAACGTGCTTTCATCTAGGTTTCCTTCATGTGAGAGATCTTGGGGGATACCTTCTTGCAGGTTTGTGCATACATCATGGGGCTTCCTTCATGTGAGAGATCTTGTGGGTTTCCTACTTGCAGGTTTGCGAGCCTATGAGATGCTTTATATCCATCGTTGGTTTGAGGGCCTTCAGTGTACCTTGTACAGCTTCAGAGTTCTGCGAGGATATGGAGTCTTTTGTTCAAACCTCCTCAAGAGAGAATACCTGTGGAGTCATATCTCTTGGAATTTTCATTCCTCCTTGCTCTCTCTTGAGCCTTTTCACTTCTCTTCTCAATTGTGTGTATACCAGATCAAAGACTTGCATCTTCTTCATTCTGAGTATATGCTCTTCCTCTCTTCATTTTAGATTTCTTCTATGTGTTATTGTTTGGGGACGACACATAGTACTAAGAAAACCTTTTACATCGAGGTTGCTTTTACTTTGTTGACTCAAATCCTTTAGTTTGTTGTGTGTGTGTGTGTGTTTTTATGTTCTAACCTTGTTGTCTTGTGCAAGTTTTTCTTGGGGTGATCCCACAATAGTGGTTTACACTTTTTGGCCTAATAAGACACTGATATTTTTTTTTTAACACAATCTCCACATTCGGGCACCTATAGCGATTAAACCGTAAGGAATTTGAAGATGATGTAAACTAGAGTCTTGTCACATTTTGTCTATAGATTCTAAAAATATTTTTTTCAATTTTTTTGGAATCAGATTGCACTTCTTTTTCCATCTCCCACAAAAATTGGTTTTCAAAATAGCATTTTAAAAGTGGCCTTACAATTATAATGCATAACTTTTTTTCCATGAAGGATAAAATTCCAATTCTTTCAAATTTAGATTTCTAACTCCGATATCTAGTGCTTCCACTTGGTTAGATAGTTTTTTATTGAATATTTTTTCTTTAATCAAGTTTCAAGTCAATCAAATGACAATTCATACATAGCGCGACCGTATAACGCATAACTTTTACTGTATGTATCGAAATTCTTCTCTTTTTTTTGTTGGATCAAGGACTTCAATATCTGGTGCACTCATATTTTTAATTTTTTTTTTTTATAATCTTCTATTTTTCCACATTGTGCGAACAGAGATTTTTGTTTTTGATGAAAAACCTATATTTAATAAAACTTAAAAAACAGATAGATAATAAAACCAAAACATACTAAAATTATATTCATTGGATAGCTCATTCTGAAGGCTACTTGATTCCAAGTTTGGTTTCTAAATATTCCCCCATTTTCATCCCCAATCGGAGCTTGAAAGCGTAAAATTTTAGGTTTTTTGTGTGAACAAATTAAAAAATTAGGGAAAAAGGGGGTTCGCTAGAACCAGGGGGGTTCTAGCGAACCAAGGTTCATTCGAACCCCCACTAATATGCATTTTTCCTTTTTTTGGGTGGGAAATGTGGGCCCAATAGTTAATGGGTTCGCTCGAACCCTAGTTCGGTCAAACCCCTTTATGGTTCGGTCGAACATGTAGGTTCATGCGAACCCCTAAAACCAATTTTTTTGCCATGGGGTCATTTTTTCTCAATTTTTCTTCCTCCATCAAAGTGTAAACCACTATTATGGCTTCACCCCTTGTCTAATGCATTTGTTTTGCAAGTCTTCATTCTGGGGGCATGCTTCCTTGGTTCAAAGAGTTATTTGCTTCCCCTACAGTATCCTTTTGGCATCATGATGTTATTTATGTTTAGTATATTTTCTTTAGCATGCATATTAGCATAGATTCATATGCTCGCTAAAATGTAATGTCGTAAAATTGCACCCCTTGCAATTTCACATATATTTTTGTATCCACTTTAGTGACTGCTCTCTTAGCATCTTGTGTAGGCTCATTTTAGCCCTTGCATCAACCTTTTTCCTTCTCAAGATGCTCAACACCTCTTTTCAACAGTTACCCTCGCGTGTCAACTTCGCGTCAAACTTTGCGCTTTTCTTGTTCATGTTGTTTTGTAGCATGATGTGTCCAGACACTAGCATAATACGCAGATGTATGTGCGTCACTTGCGTCATATGACAAGCGTTCAATGTTCAAATGACTATTTCCATGCATGTTTGCCACTTGTCACTTACTCTTGTCAGTGGTAATGGATGGGGATGCCCTGAAATGGCTTGGGAAGCTTCTTTTCCTTCCTTAAATGCTATATTTTCCATTCATTTTTAGTCTTCTTCTTCTCTAGCTTCTTTCTATCCTTGGCTCTGGCATTTCTCTCTTGTTATCTTGCTTGCACAACTCCATAAAGCTTGTTACAACAGCCTCAAGCTCTCAAGCTCTCACAACACCCTTGGTAGCTCTCTTGGCTCTTACCATCTCCCTTATCTCATGCTTATGAGCATCTTGGGATTTCATATCCCCTATCAATTGCATTCTTACTTTGTGATATGGGTTTTCCTCCTCGAGCGGGGATTGCTTTTATCACTCACGCTTTGTGATATGAGTTCTCCTCAAGCGAGGATTACTTTTATCACTCATACTTGGTGGTGTGGGTTCTACTCCTGAAGCGGGTTTTTCTTTCACCACATGCTTTGTCCATTTCAGTTCATTTCTCTCTATCTATCTCGCTATCCATAGAGGTGGGAACACCAAAGCGAGGGTTTGACTGAGGCAAACCCCTATACAACCCCAACACTTTCTCCAAATCTTAAGCATGCAGGTATTGAAGACATTCACGTACTGGAGCCTTCATCCCTTTCATGGTTGTGAGCATTTCCTTCCTACCTCCTATTCTCTTTATCATTTTTATTTCACTTTATTTCAGCATTATCGCATTCTCATATTTTCCAGAACTTTTGAAGTTCTTAGTAATTAGAGTAGAAGTAGCCAATTTGTCATTTTCTATGATAAACTTGCTCTCCGATCCATACAAGATGCCATCGCACCTCTAGGATGCCAGCACGCCACGGTGTCGTCTGTATCATGCACTATCGTCCTTTGGTCGGGAGCTTGTCAGTTTGTCTAGAAAATCTTTGTGACCTGCTCTTTTTGATTCTAGAACTCTCGCATTGTTCCTTGAGGTAGTTTGTTGCGTGAGGCTCTCTAAATGAAGAGAACTCGTGAGCCACGAATTCCCCTTCTCTATAATTTCCAATACACTTTACTTATTCTACTCATCCAACAAGATTACCCTGTGTATCATCGTTTACAAAGTTAAAATCCTTCACTCATCATTTTTCTTTGGCATTCATAAACTTCTTCTAAGCTCTTCCCTCGAAGATCGCATTCGCCACTTAGGGTAGAACAATAATTTCTCAAGATATCATTCAAGATTTCCCTATATCAAGGAACTATTTCATTTTAGAGGACTCCCCGTGTAATACATGGTCTTGGATCCATTTTATTAGCTCTTTTTTTAGTAGTGCAATTGAGTAGGTATTTCCACCTCTCCCAATGCACATGGAATCCGATATTGTAAAGTACAAACTATTTAAGCTCTTCTAAAATTTATGTTGTGGTAAATTTTTTTTGCCCTTTTACAAATGTACTATTCAAAACAACTATAGCACTAAAGGATTGTAGTTCAATTAGAGAAGGGAGGATGATTTTATGTTTCTTGATTTCTCCACCTAAAAAGATTCAAATCCCCTAGAAGTTTAATATAAGCAAATGATGTCAGAATTATGTATTACACAATTTCATCTTAATAAATATCCCTCAATCATTAACTCTTAACTAAAAAAATATTAACTTAAACTTAAACTCCTAATAGCAATGAAATTTGATTCAATAAATCTGACTTAAAACCTTAAACAAAAAGAAAAAAAAGTGTAAAAAAAAAACCCTACCTACCATAACATAAATCTGTTGGCATTAGTCATCACAAAAGCTCCAAAGATTTGGCTGAATGTAGTGGAGGGTACAGGTTTTCTTCCTCTCCCTAATGCTTTCCTTGCACTTTACTCTTCAGCAATATGGTTCGCTGGAGTCTCTGCCAAAAGAGATAATGGGCCAGAGGCGCGTCCATCGGTATTACTAGCATTGAATCATTTGTGCAGTTGAAGTATGAAATAGCTAAGAAGAATAGAGTGGCCTGACGCATCTTTAAATATTGCATTCAATGAATAAGTGGGAGGAGTTGAGTACGTAGTCCCAAGCATGTGGTTCCAGTCAAAGACCAGCTGTGCTCCTCTGTCCTCGTAATTGACGTGCCTGGCCTGAAAAATACTGATGAGACCCTTCGAGGTCGAAATGGATAAGATTATTAATGCGTGTTTCTGAAATTGTACTGTTCAATCAGACGATGAGATAGGAGAGGAAGAGGAAAGAGGGAGGAGGAGCAAGTCTGCAAGTGGACTGTCTAAGTACATCTAGATGAAGTACGGTGTTATATTCGCATTCTTCCCGTTAGTGACGATGGAGTTCTGAGTTTCAGTGTTGAAAGCTCCCTCCTCCTCACCCCAAGTAACATACGGAGTATATACGTACATCACGTTTTTGGAAGACATTTAATGCAGAAGAAGACTTTTGAGCTAGGAATGCAATGGAAACACATAACATTCGACTCTTGACATCGTATATAAAGGCGACAATGAAACCCATTTGCAATTTCCTAATCCAAGTCCATTTGGATGCATTAGGTGTCATATAAAACTTATATATAGGCCTAGTTATTAGACGTTTTTGTTTATTAAAAATATTTACATTTCATTTAATTAAATATAATAACTAGATTTTTTTAATTAAACGTGGATGGTGTTATTTGCACTTTATGAATCTATTTTATAAAAATTAATTCACATTGTATATGATAAGATGCTTACAATATTCGTGTAATATAATAATATTAATCAATAAAAAGTATTTGAAATAGCTCGTCCTTTTGATGGATAATGGAATATAACCGACAATATTGATGAAAAAAATGTTTACATGATCAAATACAAAAACATAAAAGTTAACTAGGAAAATTAAATGAATGATACCTTAGGTTCAAAGTCAATCTATTAATTGAAGGTCTTATCTATGTAAAAAATGTTGAGCAATATGAACATCAACTATATAGATGAAATAACGAGCCTTTGGCAGCAACCATTTATTAAGTTGAAGAGATGTGAATATAATATTATTATTTTGGGTTAACAAAGAACTCAATAGATATAAATAAATTCAAGTTGGAAATTAACAAGTTAGATGTTATTATATGTGTGTTTATCCTTTTATGGTAAATTTTTTAAATATATAACATTTTTATATACATGTATATTAACATTCTCATACACTTGTTTTCTTAGGAACATATCTTGTTAGTGACTAAATTCTATAACATTTGGCCATGGCAAGCAAATGAAGTAGGGAGAAGGGAAAGGGAGCTTGAAATGGGTTGATGTCTCGATTCAATCAAACGTTTCATTGTAAGAGTGTGATAGAGCTAGGGTTTGTTCATAGAATTTAGATGACAAAGGACTAGGGGTAAAATCAATGGAAATATATTGTTAGGAGAGGTTTTGTTACAAACTTAGTATTTTTTGTACCTAAAATAGAGCTAAAAATTTTCCTTATTAAGATGTTCCTCCTTGAAAATTTTGATGATATGGTCGTGGCCAAGTTTGATGAAGAGATGAGAGAAGCGATGATGAAGGAAGGGACATGTCCATGGTCCATGGAAAATCAACAATACTAAGTCCTGATTGATTTCTATCGTCAAGATAAGGGAGACATATTATGGAATGAATTGGATGCTTAAAGACTTTTTATTATGACATGATGAAGATTATTGCATCATTTCAGGGGACAAATAGAAGGGTTCAACAAAGGTAGAGAGTGACTTCTCAATCTCTATTTTTTGTAGGATCGCTCTCCACCATGTTTGATGTATACATTATCCAAGTGTTGGCTTGTGTTTCCCATCTTTAACTAGGGCTTCTCAATATGTGACGCTTGTGTGTAATTTCCCTAACTCTTTGGTGTGGATTGAAAATTAGTGACTAATCATGAAGAGTGTTGAATTTGTTTATCCCTTCCTATGTTACTTGTTAATAGATGTTCAAACTTGGTGTTATTAGCCTAGCTTGTTTTAGGGAACATCTCTTTTTGTAAGGATGTCATTATTTCAAGGGTGGGAGCCATATAAAAACTCTAACAATTATATCTCTTACAAAATATTATTTTTTATGTAATTTTATTTAGCATTGATTTATATTTATCTATTGCAATTAAAAATTTGAGTTTAAGTTAATCATTCACACTATATTAGTTGGTAGTATTAAAATTGTACATTTAACTTTTTTTTATATTAGCATGTATGTTGTATTGATAAGTAGAAGTTGTTGGTTAGTCGTTCATGATTATAGTGTATGACATAAGAGTTTGAAGTGTTTTTGTGATCATTTTTTAATTTCAATTTGTTAATATGTAAGAGTTCACTTCTTCTTTTTTTGTACAAGAGAGGTTAATACTAGCAATTGTACAATTTTTAGGAGGGAAAAATAAACTACAACTACATATAGTAAGAGAGTATAATAAACTATGAAACTATTGAGATTCATTTCCTTGATGTTAATATTTATCGTGGAATAGTATTCTAAAAAAAATGTTAATCTATTGTTAATACCCTCTCTAGTGCAACGTAAGAAGAAATGTACTTCTAAGAAGGTCTTTGCTTTGATTAACAAGCCCTTGGAGGCAAAGTCACTGAGTTCTAGCTATGGAGCTTGAGTTGCTTCTCTCTAGTTTTTTTATTTTTGTTCTGTCTTTTGTTGGTGGCTCCCTTCTTGCTATCGGTTTGTTTGTTTGTTGTTGTTCTTGTCCTACTATTTTCTGACTGGTTGCTATGTTTGGCTAGTCTATTTTGTTGGGTTGTTCAACTTTGTTGTATGCTTTGTATGGGATCAGGGCCATTCCCTACTAATCTAATAAAAAACTGTCTAAATACATCTATATATAAAATATAATAATATAATAATATTTTTTGGGTCATTGAGGAGTGTCTTTGTGCTAGCATTTAAGGCTTTATGTAATTTCTAGGGGGCCAAAACCATAATAAAAATATAATTCTTAATGTTCAACAAATACTTATTAGTTGAATAAAAACACTATCATTCCCTCCTATTTAATCAAATCTTAGACTTGTACTATGATTTAAATTATTGTTAATGTATTAATGTTTTTATTACACTTTGATCAACAATAGTAACATAGCACTCAATCTTCTTATTATAATGAACAACAAATACATATGTAATTCTTGCTCTCTTTCACATTACAATAATGACTATATTAGATTCAAATGATTCTACAACAACATCCAATTCATACCAACAACATTGGAAAATCAATTTGATATAATGCAAGTGGAGTTTGCATCAAATTAAACTCAAAAGCAAACTCTATGAGATTGGCCTATAAAATTACTAGGGTTTCCATCCTAGGATTCCCACCCTCAAGTACAAGTACTCAAACCATATTTTAAAGCGAATTTGGTTAAGTGTAGATGATGATCCTAAATGAAAACATCCACTCTTTTATATCCTTCACGGACATAATAGGTCAACCACCAAGTACACCCACAACTTCAAATTTGAACAATGATCATTGAAAAGAATGATTCAACTTTGAAAGTGATGACACCAAAAAATAGACAACTAGAAATAATACATGTGTTGGGAAGTTAGTAGGGGAGTGAAAACATAGGAAGAAATATCAAGGATGAAATATCAAGGATCAAGGGTCAACTATACCATAAGACTCAAACTATAAGATGAAGCATCAAGGGTCGAGCAATGGGTATGCCAATAAGAGAAAGTTTGAAAGTCTAACAAGAAGAAGGGAAGAGAAAAGTTGGAGAAGAAATAAATAATCAAGAAGGAAAAACACACAATAGCAAAAAATAGGGAAGATGCATGTATAGACCTAATACGTATAAACTTATATTGACTAGAAATGTAACATGCCACTTTTAAATAATTCTCTTTTGGCACCTTGTGACAATTCTCACCAATAAAAGTTTGGAGAGTTTTCCATGTGGCTACTCTTATTTCCCATAAGCCATTTTCCATGCCACTACTAAGCCACATGCCAAAATTCAATTCTATTACCATAGAACTTATTTTATTACATTGTTGGTTAGCAAGTGTGGCTGGTTGGTTATTGCAATTATTACAATTGCATCTTGTTTACAACTACATCCTTCTTGTTTAAATAATGTTGATGAACATCAAATAAAATAGCAAGTATTTACCCTCTTCATATAGTATCAAAGCCTCTCTATCTTTGAATCCAAATAATGTAATCTTGTGCTTGTAATGGCAATCTCTCTGTGAAACGGATGAACCATGGCGATGACCCCTGTCATTATTGGTTTTTCTCAATAATGAAGATCTTGGAAAGGCATCTAAACTGTGAGATAATCGCCTTAAAATAATGTTGGGGAAACAATGGCGCTTGAGGGAGGTTATGTCATAAGTTTTTTTAATAGATGATAAAGCATTGCATCCTTAGTGAATAATAGCTTGTTGAATTTTGATACTTTTTCAATTTCATTTCCTTTTTGAATAGTATAGCTCGTGACACTCTCAAGTGTTCTCTATTAGTCTTTTAGTTTTATGTGGCCCATCACGAGTTTTATCTGACCTTATATTTGACTCTATATATTTATCTGACTTGTTTAGCCCTCTCAACCAATCCCTTACCTCGTATATGCTCTTGAATTGTGTTACATCCTTGACGTATTGTTTCCTATACCCTTTTGTTTGCTTTCATCATAATCCATGTCTTGTTGTGATCTGTAGTTCTCCACCAAGGATTTTCCCTCCTAGTGTTACAAGTTGATGAGGGCATGACATTCTAAGACTTCCACTTTGTTTTTGGATAGCTACAAATAATATAAAAGACCCCTAATGCAATGTTGAATGCAACATCTCATGTAATCTAGGTGACTTCATCATTTATTTGAGTAGTTAGGATATTACTAGAGAACAATTTAGTAAATGGCTATACATTTTCATATAAATGGTAGCACATATTGATGTTGAGAATAGATAAAATTGACTAGAGTAAGAAACATCACTGTGTAGATTTTGTCTATTATTTACACATATGTATATAGAGAAATAGTTGATATTTATTTTCAAAAGATTGATAGGACTTCACCAGAGAAGCGAATAAGAGTAGGCCCTCTTAACATTATTCACAACCCAAAGTCCAAGTTTTCCATGGTGAGTAAGTTTAAGAATGATCGCAACAATATGTTTGGGAAAACTCTCATGTCCCCTAACAAATTGTTCATTGAATACAAGGATGTCATGACTCGTATAGTCAAAGAAGTCAAGATGCTCATATCCAAGCTTCACAATAAGGAGATATACAAGATGGTGACTATTGTGGAGATTTCACCCATGGTGATTATAAGTATGGTGTCCTACATCAAAACCCCTCGTAGTCTTCACATGTTGAACACTATGTGGGCTCAACATTTCAACAAAGAGTCAAGGAGGTGCTTTTACAAGAATTGATACAAGGCCAATAAGAAGGCCTTCACCAAGCATGCAAAGAGATGAGAATGGAGATGGTAAAAAGAGCATCAAGGTTGAGCTTGAGAAGATGAAGAAGTATGCCAATCTTATTAGGCTTTTAGCTCACATTCAAGTGAAGAGGATGAAAGGTTTGAAGCAAAAGAAGGCTCACCTTATGGAAATCCAAGTGAATGGTGCATGGGAAAGTGCATTCCAAAATATTAAAATAAACTTGTTGAGTATGTTCTAAATGAGTTTATCAATGTTACCAATGGATATTCAAATAGTTATGATTGAAATTTTTGAGGGTATCTTTGCTACACCTAATAAGGCCTCCAAAGACTCATCCAAGACATCAAACAAATAATATGTAACAAGATCTATTAGAGGTTGGTGGCAATGAAGGATGGAGGAATTTCTATCATTGCAAATTAGCTTCTCACACTGAGATGGTTCTTTGCATGAGAACCATTTTTTCTTTCTTGCTTGCTTTCCTTGTTAATGTTGATGGATTTTAAAAATATGAATATTGTGAAGTTTGAGTTTTGGAGACAGATAAGGGATTTGGTGTTAAAGCTCAATATGGATTGTTGTCCAATAAGTTTACAAGACTGTGATCGAGAATTATACCCTTCCAAGGGTCATTAGAAAACTTGATGGAGTTTTGTCATAGTTCAATATGGATTGTTGTCGAATAATTCAGGAATTAGTGGTTTGAGAGTTCAAAAAATTATAGTCTAAGAACTCAGGAATTCAACTCAAAGCTACACCTTTCCAAGGGTCACGAGGTATATTGATGCAGTTCCACTTGATTCAAGATTTGTTTCTTCAAGGAAAGATCTTCTCATGAATTTGTATTTATGTAATCAACAAGTTTTGATATGTAAGCCTCAAAGGTGGGTCCCTTACCAAGGTTTATTAGAGCTTTCAGGGGTACTTTTGCAAGAACAACGTAATAAGGGGGGAATGATAGCATAGAAATTATTTAATTATATTGTTGGTTAGCAAGTGCATTGGTTGGTTATTGCAGTTATTACAAATACATCCTCTTTACAAATGCATCCTCCTTGTTTAAATATTATTGATGAATATCAAATAAAATATCAAGTATTTACCCTCTTCAAATTCACTCAAGCACCATGGACTTGAGCATATAAATATTGCAAATTTGAGGCCACTAATTGAGCTCTATTGCAAAAGGATTTTATGGGCTTGCCTAGAACACAAACATGAAGCAAAGTGAACTACAAATACAAGGCCTCCTCTAGAATTTGATTAATGAAACTCTCAAGGCCACTAGATGTGGACAAGCAAACTTCAAATTGATGTATCAAAGCTCAAACATCCACTCAAATTGATTGTATAAGGGTTGTTCACATCTAAAAGAAAGAAGACAAGTAGATACCTAACACAAAAAAGAAACAAGACAAGTAGATACCTAACACAAAAAGCCTTCATAAATTCCACTTATTAAAAATTAATTTCAAATCTAGATGTTTGTAGACTTTGACTCTGCAATAATAAAGTTTATCAAGATGTTTTACATTCAATTACATGTCTTAAATATTCTTTGATAGATCCAAACCACTTTATATATCCTAACTAACCGATTATTTCATTGTTTTGTACAAATATGTGGTGACAATGTTTGAAGATATATCAATAGGGCTAAAATATTATTTCAAATAAGTTTGGCAAAAGGTATCGCATTCGATGGAAATGAGTCTAGCGATTCAAATTAATTTACCTCAAACAAGAGAGCTTCTACCATGCCTGGTTCTTTCTCATATCGGCTCTATAAGGGTATCTGCATAAAGTTCAAATGTCTGATTGAATGTCCAATTGGGGCCACTGAGTCTGCATAAAGTTCAAATGTCTGATTGAATGTCCAATTGGAGCCAGTAAGTCTGCATAAAATCCGAATGTCTGATTGTGCTACTCGAATTGCGATGAGGATCCTGAAAGATTTGCAAAAGCATGGGGACAAGTTGTGTCATGCGAGTTGCAAATGAATAACATCGAATATGGAATAACAGGTGGGGACCCCGATAGTGTTGCGTTCAGAACAGGTTACGTGTCAAGTCAGGGCTTAGGAGTCCGTTATGACAGATGTCAAGAAATCTGACGGATGGATTTGGGAACGCTGGATGTGTAACAGCTTGGTAAGACGCGTTGCTTTGGTAGAGGGCCGAAGCTTGAGTTACTTGGAGATATGGTTGGCAAGGCTATGTAGATCCATTAATCACACGGATTGGAATTTTAATGGCTATGTTGTTTGGCTGCAGAGCTTATATAAGTTAGGCAAGCTTATTGTCGAAGATACTCAAACATACCCAAACATACTCAATACTCCAACACAGAGTTTATGAGATAATCATTACGAGCTTAGGCATATTGTATTTTGGGAATAGTATCTCTGCAAGATAGGATGGATTGGGATGTGGTATTACAATAGTGTGCATCGAGGATGCTAAGTTCTGGGTGAGCTCAAAGAGGAGCTTAGTGGATGTCTGTTGCGTTGGGCAGTGAGTTCTTGCACTTCAGAAATGGACTGAGGCCATTTTCATGCATTTAAGGGGAGGAGGGGAGGTTGCCGACGAACTGCAAATTCCAAGCAACTGAATCATGAGAAGAATTCTTGGAGGTGTTAGTTCTAGCGTGTTCTACATTGATCTAAGGAGTTCTACACTGAGTTGGGAAGTTGAGGATGAATCATGACCCATGAACGGAATTGTGTTAAGCCTGAGTTGGATCTTGAGGAGCTGGGCTTGAGATTGAGATTCGTTGTGTTAAGGCTCCCGAGGAATGCGAGCAGCTGAAGCATGGATCATACAGAGTGCTGGAGCTGGAGCATAGAGATGGGTTTGGATCTGGATGTTCTTGGGAAGGAATCTAAACCTGAGTTTCATTAGACCTAACAGAGCAGGATTGTATAGAATCTTGAAAAGGAGGGCGAACTCTTTGGAAATAGTTGAGCGAAGAGGTGTTGTGCGAGTTCGAGTTGAGGATGAGCTGGAATCTTGAAGCATTGTTGGAAGGTTTCTTGTCGTGGGCTGAGGCGAGCACAGAATGGAGTGAACATTGAATGTGAGCACAGTTACCTTTCGAAACAGCGTGAAGGGAATGTTCTTGTCATCGACTGAGGACACCTTCATGGAGAATTGTTGGGCTGCTTTAGGTGTGATGTTCATATTGTCTGTAAGTGTTCCAGGCATTGTCGGCAGCGCCCAACCTGCATACATGAGAGGGATGAGCTAAGGTATGGTGAGTTTGACGACGTGGATGTAAGTCTCCATTTGAATGAATTAAGTAAACCATTTTTCCCAAATATGTCGAGTCAAGTAAACCATCTTACCCAAATATGCTGAGTCAAGTAAACCATCTTACCCAAATATGTTGAGTAGGTACTATGTGTTTGAGTTTTATGTTGCTTTGTTGCATTGGATTATTAGTTCTGGGTTTACTGTATCGAGTAGACTTAGGAAAGTGGAACAAATTGTTTCGACAACGGGCAAGTTGACCTGCAAGTAAGAGGCGTAGTCTAGGTTTTAAGAAAAGACTCGTCCACGCTAGGGGACTTAGTATTGAAAAGCTAGTGCCACACAAGGTTAGAACTCTAGGCCTCTGATAAGCTCCATCTTGATCCTACCTTAATTTTTTTCCCCTCTTAGCGGCACTGATATAGAAGCGGGCAGACAGGCAATCTATGAAAGATTTTCAAGCTAGGAGGTGAGGCTTAGGTGAGGCATATTCGCAGGTTGGAGGGCCCCCATCCAGCTAACTAACAGTCATCCAGTTAGCTAGTCTAACAGCAACTAACAAAAAGATTGATTAGTAAAGGGTGGGGAGACAAAAGGGAACACTTCCAACTAGAAAATGCCGATTCAAAGAAATGAGGTATATAGACTACGATATATGAAGGGATTGGAATGGATCTTATCGGATCTAAAGCAACAACCCTGGTAATGTGATTTCTCCCATCCATGACTGTATCCATTCCCCATTCCCATTATTTATATTTCCGGCTCACCCTTTTGCCTTAGCCATTCCAGATGAGCGGGAGCGGGAGCGGGAAGAGGATTATTTACGAGCCAATTGGGTGGTTAATCCATTCAATGAATAGTTTAATAGCGTGCGCCTGCTCTTCAATAGTCTACTTCCTTCACATAAAGCAGCAGCCGAGATTTTGCCAATCTTAGTGAGAGTGGATCGTTCTCCTTCCTCTCTCCGAGCTTATAATATAGGGGTTGTGGGTGAACGAATTGGTTACAGAGGGAGGAGCAGAGTCCTTTCTGGAACCATAGCCTTAACATAGCCTCACTATTCCCACGTAAAAGTGACCCAGATGGGTGGAAAGAGACCACGCATTGGGGAGATCTGCTCGAAGATCATTGTACTGTTGCTTTTGGTCCATTCGCTCTTTTAAATAAAGAAAACATCAAAAGTGTCAAATGCCTTCTGTAGAAAATATTCTCTACCCACTTGCTGTTTACGTAACATTTTCACCTAAATAAACTTGGCAAGTCATAAATTAGCAGAAAAGTACTAAAAAGAGGGCAGTCTATCGTTCTGAAAAAAATACGTAGAGTTGCCAGATCTCGCACAGCTACTTAAGTTGATAACAGGTTTTTTTTTTAATTGTACCTACCTTAAGTTTCTTGTTTTACTGATATAATTATTGAATACCGAAAATATGCCACACAAAAAACACCATTTTATTCAACCTCAGGAAATAGATAGAAACGTGTATACGTGGAAAGCTCCATTTGATGTTCGTCTGAGAGGCTCACGTTTTTCTTTTCCTTACATTCTCTATTCGGAGCAAGTGGTCGAAATCTAAATCTATGAAACATATCAGCTTCTATACAACTTGTCTAATAGCAAGCTGGTCTAATGAAAGCTGCCTGATCTGAGCTTCGGGTGAGAGAGTTGGAAGCAGATAACTAGGCCCACCTGGGGCTTCAAAAATGAAAGAGCTTGGTGAAGTGAGGAAAGATTATCAGGCCCGCTTGGGCGACGTATACGACGGAGAGCTCCCGCGCTTTCTTCATTGCCCCAGCTCGCCTTCTGAAAATCTCTAATCTATGAAACATATCGAGCTAAAACGATACAGCTTCTATAATAGCAAGCTAATACACTAAAAGCTACCTTGTATGAGGTTTGCATTTGAGAGTTAGAAGCAGATGGTGTACCTGGGGCCGGAGAAATGTGAGAGCTTGCCAGTTTGAGAAAAGATAACAAGACCCACTTGGGCGTCGCACAGAACGGAAAGCTCCCGCGCCTTCTTCATCAGGCCAGCTCGCCGTTTGCAGAACGTCACTACCCTATTCTTGTTGTCCTGAATTTTTTTTACTTCGATCCTTCCTTTCCCCATTAATTCCTTCTCCTCAAGAAATGATGATTGGCCAAAGAAAGGAAGCTACCCAGAAACACATATAGAGCTCAACGTCAGTACTTAGTATGGAAACCTTGTTTTTGCAGTTTTAAGTAGGGAAGGACGACAAGGCGGTGGGTAGGGAAGGGATGCTTGGCCAATGAAAGGAAATATTGTTTTTGCGGTTTTAAGGAGTAGGGAAGTACAACAAGGCAGTGGGTAGGTGCTCTTTTACAACGGAATTCAATCCTCCTCATAATCACGTCACCAATGTCCCCCAGAAAAAGTACGACAATTCGACTCCGT
Organism: Sequoia sempervirens; assembly: GCA_007258455.2. Lineage (NCBI taxonomy): Eukaryota > Viridiplantae > Streptophyta > Pinopsida > Cupressales > Cupressaceae > Sequoia > Sequoia sempervirens. The sequence goes on from VDFB02350692.1 coordinate 80,453, forward strand.
GGACAAATATAGCTCTAAATAGGTAGGACATAGGCTAGTGAATGAGGGCAATGGCTATCGAGGCAACAAAAATGCATGCCCACATACTATCTCCTTATGCATGCATCCCTTTCCTGCACGACCATAACAGTTCTTGTCAGGGGTACTATTGTCAGGGTGCTATTGCGTGTGTTGCAGGGTTTTTTTTTGTTTTATGTGTCTATTTACTTTTTTACAATGATTTTTTATTTTCTTTTTATTTTTAAGTTTCAAAATTAAATGGGTCCATAATTTTTATTTTACATTTGATTTTTTAATTTTTTTTATTGAAACAATGTTAAAAGGTATTTGCCAAAGACAGAGAAGGAAGAGACTACACATCCATCAACCACCAGCGAACAGTGAACAACACAGATTTTTTTCTTTAAATATAATATTTTTTTTTTAGATTTAGATTTTTTATATATAATATAATATTTTTATTCTTATTACATTATATTTTTAATATATAATATTTATTTATATAATAAAATATAAATATTAAAAATATAATGTAATACAAATAGAAATATTAAATTATATAGAATAAAAACTTAAATTTATAAGTATATTTTAAATTTATAATTTTACAATATACATTATATTTTATTTTATTTAAAGAGTATTTTTATTTATTTAAAAGTTATTTTAATTTTTTTATTTTATCAAAATGTGCAATAATATTAAAAAGTAATGATTTTTTGTCAAAGATTTAAAGTGCTTGTGTTGGGAGGTAAGATAATTTTATAAAATTAGGTAATTATTATACCTAAAAATATTTTGATGTGAAAAGGCAAATGAATCAATTTTTACGTGAAGAGCATACTGAAGATACATACAAGTAAAAAGTCAAGTGAATTTTTCCAACGAAAGAAGACTATTATTGAATTAATTTTCACAAAGACGAGGATTAAAGATTAAAATATTTAATTTGCCAAAAGACAACTAATTCAATAATAGTCTTCTCTCTTTTAGCTATTTATTTTTAAGTTTCAAAATTAAATATGTACAATTTTTATTTTAGGTTTATTTCTTTCTTTAATTATAATATAATGTTTAAATATATTATAGATTATATAATAAAAATAAAAATATTATATTATATAGAAAAAAATCATATATATATATAATGTAATATTTATAGTTGTATTTATAAATTTAGCCCTTTTCCTATAAACATAATATTCTAATAATATATAATATATAAACATTACATATAATTATATTATTTATAATATTATTATATCAATCTATAGTATATTCTAATATTTATTACATTATATTTTTAATATATAATATTACATTATCTATAATATATTAAACATTATAATATACTGAAAGAAAAAGAAAAAACTCAAATCTAAAATAAAAATTATACACATTTAATTTTGAAACTGAAAAATAAACAGCTAAAAGAGAGAATATAAAATTATTTTATATTTTTTTTAATAATTTAATATAATGTTTAAATATATTATAGATTATGTAATATTATATATTAAAATTATAATGTAATAAATATATATAATATTTTTATATAAATATAATTATATTAATATATATTGTAAACTTATAAATTTAAAATATACTTATAAATTTAAGTTTTTATTCTATATAATATAATATTTCTATTTGTATTACATTATATTTTTAATATTTATATTTTATTATATAAATAAATATTATATATTAAAAATATAATGTAATAAAAATAAAAATATTATATTATATAGAAAAAAAATCTAAATCTAAAATAAAAAATATTATATTATATTTAAAGAAAAAAATCAAATGTAAAATAAAAATTATGGACACATTTAATTTTGAAAATTAAAAGTAAAAAGAGAATAAAAAATCATTGTAAAAAAGTAAGTAGGCACATAAAACCAAAAAAACCTGCACACGCAATAGTACCCTAACAAGAACTGTTATGGGCATGCAGGAAAGGGATACATGCATAAGGCGATGGTATGTGGGCATGCATTTTTATTGCCTCGATAGCCATTGCCGTGAAGGAGCAGTCAAAACATGAGAACTCGATAGCGAGGACATGCATATTAATAATCATAAAGTAGCCTAAATAATTATGCGCAGAAAATAGTTAGAAGGGTTGAGCATCTTAATGTCGTACAACTTCTCAAAATTTAATTTGGACAATTTCAAATAAAATATGATGTCACATCAACATGGTTTTTTGTTGAGGTGTCTAAAAGGTGTCTAAAAAATGTTAGGCTGGTAGTTGTGTACTAAGTCATGTTTTTATCTATACATTGATGTGTCATCACACTCATTTGTTGCTTTTAGATATGAGGAATACATTTCATTCAATTATGAATATTCACGATCAACACTCACAACTTTAAAATCACAACTACTAGTACTACATTATTAAAAATATTAGATATTAAATCAACAAATGTTATCACAACTATTAGAGCATGTTTAGAAGATATTTAGAACACTACTTTCCAGTGTCACTATGGTCATTTTGAGTCCCTGGTTATGCCCTTTTGTCTAACCAACATTCTGATAACTTGCTAATCATGCATGAATCATGTTTTTGGTAAACAATTGAGGAAGTTTGTGTTGGATTTCTTTGATAATATTATAATCTATAGCGAAACATGGGAAGACTATTTGAAGCACTTGGATATAGTCTTGGGAATCCTTGAACAATGGTCTCTCTTTGTGAAGATGTCCAAATGTGAGATTGGGGAAACATCAATATTATATTTGGGATATGTCATAAGTGTTAAAGGAGTTCAATTTGATTAGCAAAAGATCCAATCTATCTTAAACTAGCCTCCTCCCATGAATTTGTCTCAACTAAGAGGGTTTTTTACAATTCGTAGCTACTACCGAAGGTTTGTCAGAGGATTCTCTTAGTCTGCACCCCCTTCACCAATTTGACCTAAGCATGAGCCTTTGAATGGACAACAGAAGCACAAGGGACCTTCGAGAAATTGAAAGAGGTAATGAGCTCTTGTCTACTTCTTGCATTTCCTATTTTTTCTCTTCCATTTGTTGTAGAATGTGATGCTTCTGGTGAAGGCATTGGAGCTATTCTCTCTCAAAAGGGACACCCCATAGCATTTGAAAGTAGGAAATTAAGAGAGCATGAAAAAGGATACCCCATATATGATAAGGAAATGCTAGCTATAATGCATGCCTTGGAGAAGTTGTGGCAATACCTAGTGTGTGGAATATTTGTGGTCTAGACAGACCATAGGGTGATCCCATAATACTGATTTACAATTTTCGGGAGATACTAATTTTTGTTAAAATCACATATTTTTAGAAAATATAATGATTTAAGCCTTTAAAAGTTCCATTTAAAGGATTCAAATTGAAGAGTGTTTGATTGAACCACCTTAGATCAAACCCCCTTGGATAGAACCCACTAGTTTTCAATGATACCTATAACAAAGTCTCATTTACACCTATCAAAATGCTAATAAAAAACCACTTTTGATTTACCTTTTGGGGGATCAAATGAATTCATTTAAAAAAAAAAATTGTAATTATGTAGTCCTTATTATAAGCTTCCCAAAAAGTATAATTTTAAATAAATTTTTAATTTTATTATTATAATTATTTTTTATTTCTTGTGAATGTAGTTTTTTCACCAAAAATCAAGTTCTATGTTCTGCACATGTGGAAAAATAGCAGATTATCAAAAAAAGGGTTGAAAAATATCAGTGCACTAGATATTGAAGTCTTTGATCCAATAAAAGAAATTGAATTTCAATACTGAACCAAAAAAATTTGGGGCTAGGAATGCTAGGTCTCTTTTGTTCAATTAGGGTCTTTCACCTAATAAAAAGAGATAGATCCCACACCCAAAATGATTCACTCGAATAAAGGATTGTATGATGTTATTTGAACTAAATGGAATAATCTAAGTGCAGTTATATGAACTAATTGAATGATTAAGTATGTAAAACTTAAGAAATGTGACTTGTTTGAAAAGACATTGTGTTATGCAAAAATGAACTAGAAATGCATGCAAAACTAAACAAAACTGAACCAAACTAAAAGTGTGCACCTAGAATGTTGAAGGAGACTAGAAATGACATTTGAAATGTTGTTGATGTTGGTTTCTAGGCCTAATGGGACTCATTCACCATTCTAGGTGAATCAGTCCTAGTTCTGCAAAACTGAGCCCAACCCTATTTCTGACAAAAGGGTATCCAAAAATGCAAAAAACTCAAAATTGACCTTGGAGTGGGACTCATTCACCACCATGGCAAATGAGTCCACTTTTGAATTTCTTAATTTTCAAAAGTGGAATATGGAGGTTTCGATCTATACTTGGATTCTCTATAGGTGTTCGCTTTCTGAAACTCTGATTTACGGGTTTGAAAGTGAGTTTTTGTTGATATTTTGACTTGTTGAATGAAGAGAAGACTTGAACAATCTTGCAAATTGATCTTCAATGATTTCCAAGCTTCCAAGAGTCCTAAATCTACAAACACACACAAGATAAGAGAGAAAGATGTTAAATATTAGGACATGGGGGTTTGCCTTTGTCAAACCCCTTTTAGGTAATTAAACCATAATGATGAAAGAATGGAATGAAACATGCAATAATGGAATTGATTACCTTGCCATGATGTTCGATCTTGGATTTTTGCAGCAATGGAGGAAGATTCAACCCTTGAATGTCTTTAGGAGCTTTCTTGATGTCTTGCTAATGGAACTTCAAAATTTTGCTCTTTGTGTTCCATTTTTATCCTGTCTTATGTCTTTGGTCACCTATGGTGTTTGGGAAAAGCCTAAGGTTGGGGTTTTACCTTTTTCTTCATGTAAAACCCTAGTGTTTATCTTACACCTTGGGTGGGATCTATTTGGCTGTTACTTTTTGGGAGATTTTTAAAACAACTTAAGCCCCATCGCTTCGTCTAGGCTAGGCCCCTTTTGTTCTATCATTTTATTTCCTTCACTTGACTTTATTTTTTCCTAAGTCTTGGATGGTTTTGTGCTCCCTCATAAAAAACAAATTATGTCATTGTTTATCATCAGCCTAGTGATGTCCCCTCGTTCTTTTAATAAATGTTTTATATTTTGCAGAGGGACAAGTTTGTGTGACTGTAGATCAATTATCATTTGATCTTAGTCATTCCCTACCATCCCATGATGACCCCACCACATTGTTTTGGTTGATCACGATAGCACAGGCAAGCGCCACATGTCTCATTTGGTGAAGCCGAAGAGATGATAGAAATACTTTGATACATTTATTTGGTTTTAATACATTATGTAGTGGGTTACTAAAGCATTTATGAGATGCACATGTTTCAAATCAATGGAGATGTTATAATCTTGGTAAGAAAGGTGCTTGATGGTTAATGAAAATGCTAGCAACTATGTTGAACGAACAAGATTACTGATGGTTGAGATCCACGGTTTCCTGCCATCGTGTGATCAGAAGTTGCGAGGTCTTTATCGATCGCGATATTGCGAGTGAGCGCCACATGGATTTCCTTGGCAATGCATAGTATGGTGGGCCCTTATTACTATGATGGAGATTGTGTCAGTTTGTTTTGAAGGCAGTCTTTCAATGATCTGACCAAAGTGAAGGATTGACAGCTAGTATTTGAATCTGCATCAAATGTGATTGGAGTTGTTCACGCAACACGCGAGTAAGCTTTAATGGTGGATGTGACATCTACTGGCATGATTTGATCGAAATCAAGTGACTATTCTCCTACTTTTATTGTGTCACAAAGAATTCAAACATATTTGTGGAGCAGTCTCAAGGCCAAGAAGGAAGTTACGAGTTGTTACAGCAAAGATTTATGTTTCTACAAACACAAAGTCATGAGTTGATTTCTGTATCTCCTAGTTAATTTGAATCTGGGGTAAATTTGTTGTGTGCTTGTTGGAGGGCTTGTTGATAAATTTTTTAGGGCTGTAGGTTAATTGAATTGTGGGAAATTGCAAGATTCTATTATGTAATTTCATATTTATGTTTAGCCCTAGTTTGTTTGAAGTTTGAAATAGCAAGGAAGCCCTAGTTTACCCAAGATGGCATCGTCAAAGCAGCATTCTGGCTAGATTGATTATTTAAATAGAAACCTATATGATGATTTCCTACATCAATTTCCCTTGTCAACGAATGATAGGAAGAAGGGATTGGTCTTGATACAAGGAAAAACCCTAGGGGAGGTATTAGTATATAATTGTTCCAACATAGTCAATGCTAGGGTTCCTCTTACAGGTCTAGAGATGTTTAGATTGTGGTTTGGACAAAGGAATTTTTCCCACCCCTTTTCAAATGGTTGGATGTATGATATGGGGAAGTTGGTGATACTGAATGTGTTCCCTGATATAGACTTGCTTAGGGCAGTGGCTGCACGATGACCCTGTCACACAGGTGATTAGAGATAATGATGGAAATATTTTGTTAAGCATTAACAGAGAGGAATTTTGATAGGTTTTTGATTTGAGTGAGCTTAGTATGTTCTCAGTTCCAATTGATCTTGAGGAGATGAAACAAGAGTATGGGAGATTGAAATCACTTTTCAGAGTTAAGTTGCTCCCACCTTATTTAGCTAGGGCAGGAGGTTCAAAATTCTATATTAGCCCTAATGACCAAGAACCTTTCAGACTGAACTGCTTTGCAAATCATTTCTTGGCCACCTTTTACTCATTGTTCCAGATTTTGGTTTTTAACCCCAACACAGTGATGCCTATTGCTTACATGTTAATGGGGGTGCAAATACAACACCCTAATTTCTTAGTGATTTATGATTTTGCTTCTTTGTTGGCTGAAAAGATACATGAAGGGCTATTGAAGTTGTAGCAAAATGATGCAGGCACTCCATTCTTCTAGTATTCCATTTTATTGCATATGTTCTTGTATAAGAATGTTGAATTCTTCTCTAAGAAGATGGAGTTAAGGCAGTTGGTTAATGGAGAAAGATTGCCAGTGCATGTGTGGACTACAAATTTATCATGTAACAAGGAGAACGCTAATTATGTGCATTTTGAAAATTGGGTAAGTGCACTAAGATGGTTCCCAAAAAGGGGGCTTAAGTGGCCACTTTTTTTATGAAATGAGGAAATGTTGACCTTGGATGTGAAATTGAGGATAGTTACACTCAAAATTTTGAGATGGAACAAAAACAAGGATCAAAGTGCTCTGAGTCTAGTTTCCAAACTACTAATTTATTTTGAAATGGTTGAGATTAAGAGGTTCAAAAGAGGGATGTACACAAATTGGTGTTTTTTTTGTCAGAAAAGCATAACATAGAAACTCTTATACGACCTGAGCATGGTGAATTTTTTTTAGTACTTTTAAAATCGCTATGGTCAGAAGTTAGCTAACAGCATCTAGTTGATGCATAATTTTTTTAATAATTTTTTAATGAATATTTGATTTTTTACTAATTTTCTAAGTTTGCACTTCCTAAAAAGTAGAATTTTGGTCATGCTCTCACTACAAATTTTGGAAAGTAATAGATTTTTTTTTTAAATTATTTTTTAAAATTTGTAGAATAGAGTCTAGTTTCTAAAAATGTAATTTACTTGAAATTTTGATGAACGGTTAATTTATAACAAAAAAAAACCAAACACTACTTTTTGACAAAAAAATAGACATACAAACAAAAGAAATTATGGATGAAAGGCCTAAGATTGTTAGAAAGTGAAAAAAAATTATATCATTGGAAAGCTAAGAGAGCACTTAACATTACCCATGTGTTTGATTTTGTCGATATTGAACCAAATGCAATATTGACGGTGAGCACGAACCCAATTATGTGAAAAAATGTAGAATTTGCAAAAAATATGTCTCTGGTTGTTGGGAATGCCCTCCAAGCCTTTGGGTTGGTGGGTAAGTGCACCAAGATGGTTCCCAAAAAGGGGGATTAAGTGGCCACTTTTTTTTTCTAAAATCAGGAAATGCTGACCTTGGACGTGAAATTGATGATAGTTACACTCAAAATTCTGAGATGGAACAAAAACAAGGATCGAAGTGCTCTGAGTCTAGTTTCTAAACTACTAATTTATTTTGAAAATGGTTCAGGTTAAGGGGTTCAAAAGAGGGATGTACACAAATTGGTTTTGTTTTTGTTAGAAAAACATAACATAGCAACTCATGTACGACCTGAGCACGGTGAACTTTTTTTTAGTATTTTTTGAAATCACTATGGTTAGAAGTTAGCTAACAGCATCTAGTTGATGCACAATTTTTATGATAATTTTTTAATGAATATTTGTTTTTTTACTAATTTTCTAAGTGGGCACTTCCTAAAAAGCAAAATTTTGGCTGTGCTCTCCCTACAAATTTTGGAAAGTAATAGATTTTTTTTAATTTGTAGAATGGAGTCTAGTTTCTAAAAAATGTAATTT
>VDFB02350692.1:90543-129885 GCA_007258455.2 Sequoia sempervirens
AGAGGGTGAAAGTGTGTGGGAGATAGGGTGGGAGTGGGTTGGAGTGGGTCTACCATATAAATCTTTAAAAACTAAATTTATTATAATGCGAGCACGTTATTGGTAAATAGAGAGATGGTCGTTTAGTGGGAAATAATATGAGCGCGTTATAACGCGTGCGTGTTATTTCTTGCAGTAAAAATGGTTAAAAAACACAATATACCCATGATGTCGGTCCACATTCTGCATATTCTCCTTGTTCTACGCGTGCTCCAACAAAAAATTAGCTTTTTGGTGATTGAGTGAAGTGTACATGCATGATATTTAGATTCCACCTCTTTTTTCATTATATTTCCATCACCTTAGTATGAAATAGCAAAGTTTTCACATTAGAAGGCATGTAATATGAATTCAAGTTTGAATTGCAGTGACAATTGATATACAATTGAAGTTTGGAGGGGAACAAGCTTTTGAAAAAGTCAACTTTTTGAGGAATTTAAGGAAAGAAGAAGAAAAGGCTACATGGGTAGAACTCCTCAATTTGAAACTTTGATTTTTAAGGTATGTGAAGTCTTTGTACATTTTCTTTCATTCTATTATGACTTGCTTTCATTTTTGTTGTTTTACTTATTCCATGTTAATCAAATTGTTTGTTTGTCATGTTACAACCTTAGGTTGTCAATAGACATTTTAAATTACACAATTCTATACACTTTCCTATTACATTTTTAAACCACATCTCTTTGAGGCATTTTGTTAAATTTAACAATTGACTTTCTTTATGTATGCTTCCAAAGCTTTCATTGAGGTATTTTTTCAAACAGTTATACAAACCAACTGATTGCCTTGTCTATGCTACCAAATTTTCCACAAATGTCTCTAAAAAATTGGAATATACTCCTAATGCATGCTCAAATAGGTTTCCAATACAAAATCCCTCAATTTTCTCATAAATATCTTGGGTTTTCTATATTTCACAACTCTAAGGCCTTCCTGATGCAAAGCCAAGGTGAAGATTAACTCATAACAACCTAATGTCAATTCAAATACTGATGCAGACAAGGTGGAGCAACACAACAACCAACCCAATTTGATCAAATGCATGCAAAGAAACAACCTTCAAAACTTCATTCTCCCAAACTACCCAAAATAATATCCTTTGCTTTCTAGGTCTCAAAATTCATCCAATGGACCTATGTTTTAGAGAAGGCCATAAAAGGTCCAACACATCATCCATTTAGCATCCACTCAGACCCCAAGTATAATTCCCAACAAATCACATAAGGTTCCCTTGCAACAAGTATGGAGTTTCAATAGGTTACCCTGCCCAAAGGCTACTAGATTAGCCCCATTTTACAAAGGAGGCCCTCTTAAAGACTCTATTTTTACTCCAAACCAATGGATATTCATTTGATATGTTCTAAAACAACAAAATCCATGGTTAGTTCCCAGACACAAACATTCTAAAGTGTTGTCTTAGCAAACCCTCTTTTTACATGCTAAAACCCAAGGGTTTATTGAAAGTCATATTCCCAAGCCTTTCCAGACCCCCACAAAGCATCAAAAACCTTCCAAATACCCTACACAAACTTAAAAGTTCATTAGATCAACAAGTTCTTCATCATTTTGACAAACCCCACCATCTAGCCTTCAAATTCACAAGGAAAATTGACTTTTTCAGCCCTAGGTATCACTCCTACGCACTCAAATGAACACACCTACACAAAATAGACCCCAAAAAATTTAACCCTACCTATTATGATCCATTCCACCGAGTTACAATACCTACATAAGGTGAAATGGATCAAGCTTGCATTCTTTGTACTCTGAAACCCTTAATTTCTGAGTTACATAGGTAGTCTTTGAAAATCTACTCTAAAACCCACAAAACTAAATGGTTAAGCCTCCAATCTGATGGAAATAATAGTAGACTCACTCCACTATCATTCCCAATTCATTTCATGCCACAATATTCACTGTGCGGATTGTTTATTGCCAACAAAGTTTAGAAAAATAGGGAAAAATGTGGAAATAGCAAAAGATTTCATTCAAATTTTCAAATGGAGTCATGCCAACCTCCCTCCAATGTTTACATGGCATTTTTTAAAGGAAATACAACCTCTAAAACCACCTAAAACCACCTTACAACTTCCCTTTACCAACTTGACCTTTCAATTCCCTTTTTAGTGCAACTTTGCATTTTTGCATTTTTTTGCATTTTTTTTCACTTTTTCACACTAAAACTGACTTTCAACCTATTCTAATGGCCTTATGATGGCCTCATCACACTAATTTGACCTTTACATTTCCATCTTATAGGTATTTTCATGTTTATGCCATTGAAGGCTTCATTCCATCATATTGACAACATTTGCCAAGACATGGAAACTTCATAAACCTATCAACCTAACATGACTCAAAACCAATCACGTGGCGGAAGCAGCAGGGGCTTATTACATAATCAACTTGGCTATGGGAATTAAATGCAAAAATCTATGGATTGAAGGTGACTCAAAAAATATTATTGATAGCCTTTGTGGCAGATCACAGCCCGCATGGTCGATAAAAAATTGGATTGATGATTCTAAGGCCTTACTTAGTAACTTCGATAATATAAAAATAACTCATGCCTACCGTGAGGCGAACGCGGTTGCTGATTTTTTTGCCAATGAGGGAGTTAAGAGTGACACTTTCCTTACGTGGCATAAGAAGACCGAACTCCACTCCAATGTTCAAGCTCTTTTGGAGTTCGATATGGTGAACGAAAATAAGGCGGCGTCATGTCATAATGAGAAAGGTACGATTTATGAATAGCAATATCCAAAGATATAATGGAGCCGAGTGGATCCAGATGATTAATTATCTTCTTTGGCACGTATTGTGGGTCCTGAGAAACAAAGGAACTTTCTAGAACAGGACTTCTGTCTGTAACAGTATTCGCACTAACATGTCTATTATGGGTGGGGAACTGAGGAGGGTGGAGCCTACCAGCTTTGAATCACACAACAAGAATGCAAAAGCTTGGAGTAAAATCAGAAGGGGTGGATTACTTCCGTTCATTGAGAAACTCCATGGCCCTAAGGAGGAGATTACTGACTTCTTTGAGAAGAATTGGAATGATGGGGAGGTCTTCCTGTTTGGGAGGAAAGTTCAAATTGATGAAGCCCTGATTGTGGAGGTCACGGGCATTCCGATGGAAGAGCACAAATTCTTCAGAGACAGGAAATTCTCCAATGAAGCTATTTTGAAATTTTCCAAATCTGAAATGGAGAAACAAAATCTGGTCAAGATGTCGAATAGCTACTATGAAGTGGACACTATAAAAGCTTTGTGGAGAAAAGTGCTAATGGTTATCATGGAGTACATCACGCTCGACGACCGCTTCACAAGGGTCTATGGTTATCACTTCGTGCTGCTTAATCATTTTCGACATAAGGTGCGTATCTCTATCCCCTTCTTCTTGCTCTGTTCTCTGAGAAACAACTTTTCTGATCATAGAAGAAGCCCTAAAAGATACCCGATTCTTCACACGGGTCTTTTAAGACTTATTTTTTAGCACTTTCAGAATATGCCCACCCTTCCTAACCCTTTGGCCTCGCTAGAGCTTGACGAAGATGATACTGAGCCTAGCTTGTCCGAAACCAAAGCTTCTTCCAACCGTGTCCAGAGCCCTTCGCCTCCTTTGCCCCCTCCTCCTGCTTCTGGCCGCTCCCCTCAACCTTCTGGAGCTTGCTCTGTTTCGGCCTCTAGCCACACTAACCCTAATGCCAATATGGCTCGCTCTTGCTCCCCGGTTAATAAGCTTGTGTCCTACCCTAATGACTCCTGTTGTTTCTGCTAAGACTGCTGGGGCCAGCCTTAAGGAACTTCATGCCACCCAGAATATTCATCAGGAAAACTTGAGCCCCCCGAGAGGTGCGAAGTCGGTGTTCTTTGGGGTCAATCCTGAAAGTGACCCCCCTTTTGACTTTGTTGGAAATGTCAAAAGCTACTCCCAGGACCAGCTCAATTCTGCCAAATGGGTTTTTCATGAGATAAGTGAGCTAAAAACAAAAAATTTGTCTCTTCATAGCAAACTGGGGGAAATTGAAGTTAAAGTCGCTGGGCTTATTCAACTTGAAGCGGAGAAGCACAACAATATGAAGAATATTCCTCAAAAGGACAGCACTATCGAAAATGAACTTGAAAAAATCAAAGGAACCTTGAAAAATATCACCGAGCAAAATTGCAGAATTGCCAAACATAACTCTGTTATCATCAAGGCTATGTCTGAAAGACTGGAGAAAACCTAAAAGAGAGCTCTGATTGTCGACCTTGATCAGGAGAAATACCAAGATGAGGAAGCTGGGATATCCAAACGTACCAGATCTAGCACGAAAAGGAAAGTCCAGACTACCCCTAGTATGGCTCAGATCTTTATGGAGGGGGCTCAGGAAATGGCGGACTTGGAGGAGGTTACGGATGAGCTCCTGAACTCTATGAACTAGTGGTGGTCGGGCCCTGCTTCTTCTGTTTGCTGGCTGTTTGCTGGCTTCTTTGAGGATTTTTGTTGCTACCTGTTGATGCTGGTTTTATTTTCTTTGGCATTTTTTTTGTTTTTTGGACCACTGTTTCGGTCTTCTCCTGTTTTGTTACTTTGTGGTTTCGAGTCCCTGTAAAACCCGTTTATCCCCCTTTTATCAAAAACATGACTCAAAACACTTCCTAATGGTCTTTTGAGACCTTATTACATCACACTCATGATTACAAAGAAAAAATTCATCACTTGACCACCTAATGGTCCTAGCTGTCCTTGGTGCTCCTGTACCATACATCTGGCCATGAAAGCTTTCCAAGTCTCTTGGAATTCTACAACACCTTGACCTGCAACAAATCTCCGATGATCTTCCTTGTTCCTGCCATTTCTCCCTCTTGCCTTCATCTTCACCTTAGGCTTGGCCTTGTCCTTGCAAAAAAATTCCTCTCTTGACTGATCACCTTGAACCTACACCTTCCTGATCTATCCTATCATCCATGGTTGCATCCAATTGCTCCTAACTTGTTCCATAGTGTCACTGACTTCCAAACAGTCCACTCTCTGTCCTTCTTCTTTTATTTTTCACCCTTGGCTTCACCTCCATCAACATGATCATCAAAACAAGGAAGTAATAAAGCACTCCCTTCACTGTTTTCCTCTTATCCATCCTCTTCACCATCTGCTTTAGGTTCTCTCATCTAGGAACCATTTCCACAACTGTATACAATTTCCACATCAATACTCTTACCCATCTAGGACCATCCACTATCCTAGCCTCATCTTTTTATTTCTTCTCCATTTCATTTGGAGATCCCACTCTCACCTTTCCTGTAGCCTTCACTTGGCCAACCTTTATCAACATCTCTTCCTTAGTCTCTTCCATCTTTGAGTCATTCAAACACTTTGTATTTTCAATTTCACCTTTTATGGTGACTGCACCTTCTACAAACTTTGTCTCAGACCTTTCCTTTGCTTTTTCCCATTCCACTTGATGCATCAATTCCTCTGATCTCTTATCCTCCACTAAACTCTTTTCCAACACTATATTTTCAGGCTCTTTATCTTCTTGTCCCTTTAGTGGACCACTTACTGCACCTAGCATGCTTTCCATGCACTTATCTTTATCCTCAACTATCATACATTCTTCCATTGGCCTTTTATCTAGGCTTTTTGCAAATTCCATTTTTATGACCTGCATCAAACTTTTTTTCTTGTCTTCTTTTTCTTGCCCCCTACATGGGTTCTTTGCATCTAGACTTTGAATCAAATCTCCTTTTACCTCTGTATCTTCTAATTTAAATGTCATTGTTTCTACAATGCTTGTCTGCTCCTTGTCTCTCTTTATCTACAGGGGACACAACACTACCCCTATCATAATTTCTTTATTCTTGACAAGCCCTTCATGGATTTCCTCAATCCATCCACACTTTTTTACCTCTGCCTTCTTTCCCTTTTCCTCTGAGACCTTCTCATCATGTGGTCTTCCATCTTCTTTGTCCTCAGTTTGTTGCTTTCCATCTTGCCCTTTCATTGGACAATCCATCTCTTCCACCATGACCTTACTAGGCCATTCTCGCCTCTTCTCCATCTTGTCTCCACTTATCTTGTCTTTTCCTTGCATTAGGGTCTCTACCTCAAGGTTCTTCACCTCACATTTCTTTTCATCAGGTTTGCACACCTTTGTTTTGACTGTCATACACCTATTCCTGCCTTTTCTTGACAGAAATCAGTCCTTTTCTTGTCTCCAACCTGCTTTGCAAACATGTCTAGATCTTGTATAAAGGAATCCCGTTCTCTTATCACTATTTCTCCATCCTTTTTCCTTTCTAACATTACTCCTTTGTCTAATTTTTCTACCTCAACTCTTTTCTTTATGTAAGTAGTTGCACCTTAACCATGTTTATCTTCCTCATGCTTGAGGAACTCCTTCCTTCCCATCATCACTATCCTTTCCATTTTGTCTTGTTTCATGTCATCTCCCTGCAATGGGGTTAGCTTGAACTTGATTCCATCTTTCACAATATCATACTCGAAAACAAACCACTTCAACTTTGAAAACTAACATTTGAAAGAGGTGACCATTGGTCTCCCTCTTTAATAGACTTTTACAACCCTTCACTATTAGTTAATTTGACTTGACTTAGCACTTTTTGCACAAGTAAAATTATTTGTTATGTTGAACTGTTAAAAGGAAAAAACTAATAGATGATCAGCTCCAAGCCTTCAGAGATAAAGAGAAAAAATGGATGAGGGAATATCGTGAAAAACAGAAATTGGGAACGATTGACGAAAACAAGCCAGTTGAAGAGGAACGCCAACCGTCAAAGAGAGAAAATAAATTGGTAGCACAAAGGGCACGAATGCGAAAGAGTCGTGCTAGGGGAGATGCAGATACCGTAGTTGGAGACACACCCTCTACCGCAAGTGAATACGAAGGGACACCATTAAGGACAAGCGAATATGGAGGGACACCATCTACCACAAGTGAGTATGGTTGGACACCATCCACCACATCTAAAGTTGAGAGTACATCATTACTTGGATTTGATAAACAAGGTATGCCATCATCCCCACGTGAACCTCAAGGTATGTATTCTATTCCACCCTCAGTCGAAGGTACGCAATCTAGCCCACCTCAATTAAATATTAATGAAATTGCTAATGTTGAGATGTATGTACCTAAGAGAACACCACCTATAATTTTGCGTAGAAAGCCAAAGTTTTTCATTAATATTGATGAGGATATTTTTCTACACATGGAAGGTAAGATTCCAGAATGTACTTGTAGAAGATATGCTGATAAGATTTGGAAAATGTTCTTTGAAAGGTTAAATGAGACCGAAAGATGTCAACTATTTGTTCAAATGATGCGGGGTTTAAAGTACAGAAACATCATGAAGAATCTTGGGTTGAGAACATCGAATGCATCAAGTGAAAACACTATTGTGAAGAATCTAATGGATGCTTATGAGAGTGTGGGTAAGAACTCACGCTCAAAGGATATTAATGTCACCCGACGTGTCATTTCATCGACTTTGGTAAGCTATCAAACAAAGATATCTCGTCTCATTAAAAAGACAAGTGAACAAATGGGAATTAGTAGAAAAACTTTATCAAGAGTTTTTCAAAGGTGCCAAAGAATTGAGGGCACCGATTCAAATGAATTATGGGCATTCTTGGGAAGATTGCCATATAAAGATAGAATTTTTTTTGAAGCATTGAGAACACTAATTGAAGATTATTGGAAGAATAATACAAGGCCATCTCTGAATCAAAGGGATGTCGTAAGAAGGAGAATCAGTAGTTGGAACCGTGAGCCACATCCAAAGCATTTTTTGGATATGACTCAAACCCATTTTTTTCATAAATTTCAAAATACTTATCCTCAAATTAGTATTTCTGAAATATTATTTGAAATGCTTAAACCTTTTTATGTCAGTATAAATCACACATGCACTACTTGTTGATGTAGACTACATATTGAATTCGCTAACCATTATGATGTTTATCGTTCTAGATGTTTAGATTTGCATACTAATGATGTTTTGCAAGATTGTGGCATAGAAGCCCCACCAAAATCTTCAAGAGAGTTCTTATCAAAAAATGTACGTCAAATAGAGGATGGCCAAATATTCTACAGGAGAACATGCTTGGATGGTTCATGCGAGCGTTGCGGTGGCTTGCAACGAATGCGAGTATGTCAACATATGGAAAGCACATATGAGGTGGGGCATAAACTAGTAGATTTCAGGAAGTATAAAATAGTGGCATATGCTACAAAAGATGTGTCTCAAGCAAAAAGGTGTGATTTGGTTATCGAGAAGATTCTAGCATATCAGTTTATGTCCATGTTTCGTGAGAATCTAGTGTATGAGTATGCAAGGCATACCCATAGAGCCCAATGGTTGGATACACAATTCCAACTATGCAAGGACACCTTTCCATATCACAACATAGTATCAGTCATTGAATTTGTAGAGAACTACACTCTACAACCACAGTGTGAGGTGCAGTCACAGTATTACAACTCCACATAGGTTTTGATATTTGTGCACATAGCATTCATTCATACAACTGATAGTACAAAGGACCAAAGGAAGGTATTTAGGGAGTATCACTTTTATATTAGTTATGATCACACACATTCTCCAGAGCTCGTGCAAGGTTGCTTCTAGATGTTCTATAGTGATTTGGCTCAGAGGGGCATAACATACAGTCAGCATATAATATGGTTGGATAACTGTGCAGCAGAGTTCAAGAATGTGCGTATGTTCTACTGGTTTTGCAAGATGCATCTCACTATAGGTGTTCAACATATGTGGAACTTTTGTGAGGCCGGGCATGGAAAGGGGGAGCATGATGGTGTAGGAGCATGCGTTAAAAGAGCATTAGCATGAGAAGAGTTAAAGTATAAAGACAGTGCAAAGTTGACAGATGCAAGTTCAATCATCGAGTGGTGTAATGCTTCTATGGGTCCAAGTAATAAAGGTACATCTTTAGTTCGTAGATTTTTTTGGTTGATGGATGACACTAACATTGCACCATATGAGGATTGTTGTACACTAACAAGATCGAGTGAGCTACACTCTTTCCTTAGCTCAAATGGAGGTTCATGGAGTATCGATACATGTAAGATGGCATGCTTTTTTTCTTCATGTACAATGAAAGCCTGGAATGATTGTGAGTCAGGGGAGTGGGTTGAAAAATGGTTGACAAGTTATCTTACCCCACTTCACACATATCGCCCTCCAACGACATTGGAATTAACACAGATGGAATCATCGGTTGACTTTGACCATGTATCAGATCTAGTTCAACTAGGTAGTATATCTACTTGCTTAGTTTTTCAAATTCCATATTGTTATCTTACTTTGTATTGTATTTGTAATGTTGACTAATTTCGAGTGATTTTATGCACATATCAATGCAGGGCATGTTTATGCAGTTATTGCAGATGAAGAAAATGAAGAGGGAACAAAGTATTACTTGTGTCATTGTGTTGAGGCTAAAAAGAAATTGGAAGCCCTAGTTATAGATGGAGAAAACATCGAATACCCTATAGGTTCAGTTGTTGTTACTGGAACATGGCTTAGAAGGTACCCACATAAGAGTGTTAAATATTGGATGTTTGAGGACTTTGACATGCATCATAAGATTCTTCAATACTCGAACCTTGTTGTGGCATCCAATGTTTGTTTGAGCAAATATGGGGGCAGACCTTTGAACAAGACCTTGTGGAAGGTTCATGAGTCTGACCTTGAGGAAATACTTGACATGATAAAGAGTAGAGCAGATCCAGATGGTTCATTAGATTAATTTGTAAGTATATGCACAATGGTTCTTATTAATTTATACTTGTATCCACATTAATTTGTTTGATGCCAATACTATCATGTCTTATTTTACTTTGTGTATCTGTAAGTAACCTGGTATAGATTAAATGGTGTCCCCTTGCAGAAAATGCAGATTTATGAGCCATCCAAGAGAATCTCAGACATAAAAGCAATGCAACATCCCTATTTTGATTATGAAGCCAAATCTCAATTATGATTTTAAGCCATTACAAAAGTTGCAAAGTGGTGCAACTTTCGTTTTGCAACTTGTGTGACCAAATAGATTGTTCCAACACATTCGAATAGGCATGTTTATGCTAGGCATGGTCCTCTTTCGTACCCAAACATGCGGAATCGCTCCGAACTATGTTCAGCCGGATTGATCCCTTAAGGGTCCAAAGGGAAAAATGGTTGCAAACTTCAGCATGAGGTTACTTGGACACCGTGATGCTTAGAAACTTCTCATCTGATCCTATGGGATTGTGTTGGGCCTCTCTACAATAACCTATCTCAATTTACGTTATCTTAGAGTGGTTTCCCCGTGGTGTCAAAGTTTCAGTTGATGAAAAAAGTGTCAAATGGAAGCAGTGGAAAGTTGCAAAGTGGTGCAACTTTCATTCTACAACTCGTGTGACCAAATGAACTATTCCAATGCATCTAAATAGGCATGTTTACACTAGGCATGGTCCTCTTTTGCACCCAAACATGTGGAATCACTCCGAGTGTTCAACCGGATTGATCCCTTAAGGGTCCAAAGAGCAAAATGGTTGCAAACTTCAGCATGAGGTTACTTGGACACCGTGATGCTTAGAAACTTCTTGTCTAATCCCATGGGATTGAGTTGAGCCCCTCTACAATAACCTCTCTCGGTTTTCATTATCTCATAGTGGTTTTTTTGTGGTGTGCAGATTTCAATTGATGGAAAAAGTGTCAAATGGAAGTAGTGGAAAGTTGCAAAATGATGCAACTTTTGTTCTGCAACTCGTGTGACCAAATGGACTATTCCAATGCATTCAAATAGGCATGTTCACACTAGTCATGGTCCTCTTTCTCACCCAAACACACATAATTGCTTTGAGCTACGTTGAACCGGATTGATCCCTTAAGGGTTTGAGTGTAGTATGTTTAAATATGCCATTCCACCTATTGTTTAGGTTGTGTCTCGGTGATATGGGCCTAATGTAAGTAGGATAGGGAGTAGGAATAAGAAAATAGCATTAGTAAGGGCATTGGAAGAGATTACTAACATTGCCCCTATTGAAAATTCAAAATTGAGGCCCCTTAAAAGCAAGGCTAGAAGAGGTGAAAAGAAGAAATTTCTTGAAAATAAGCTAGAATAGGTTGGAAATAGGGTGGGATTGTGGAGTTTGATGTGTTCAAAGGGTCTGCAAGGACAGGGGAGGTCAAAAGTATGTTATGGCATGACATGCCCTAGTTGGGAAAATAGGGGTTTTGAATGAAAAAGAGAGGTTTGAGGGAGTAAACGTGGGTAAAGTCAAGGGGAAACATAATTTGGTGGTCAATTAAGTTTGTGCAAGAAAAATGAAGAGTGTTGGAATAGGTTTTGAGGTTTAGGTTTGGGGGTTTGGTATTCTGGTTTGGCCAAATTTTTTTGGAGGGGGGTTCAGTTCGTTTTGGGTTCATTGGTATAAAAAACATGTAAAAACAAAATATATATCTATGCAACCTAGAAGCATGAATTAGGATTAAAATATCACATATCATCGTATAAACAACAAAACCACCATAAGCTTGAATGCCATTTAAAAAAACAAAATTGGCAAAAAAAAAGTTTATAACTTGCAAAAAAAGTGAATAAAATCACATTGATTTTCGCGTGAAAAAAAACCATGAGACCATAGCTTGTTGCTTAGTATTATGCTTTGATAGATTTTTCCAAGCATCCATAGCTTGTTCGAAAGTACTTTTTTTAGGCTTTTATACATAGCAGCAAGGCAGTGAATTGTTTGATAAAATGATTTGGTAGACATGTATGAAAAATGTGGTAGCATAGACAAGGCAGCGAACTGTTTGAAAAAATGCCTCAAAGAAATGTGGTCTCATGGTGATGGAATGGTATGACAAATGCCATGACAAGAAAATTGCTATGGATTGTCATGGCATTCCACCACCATTGAGACCACATTTCTTTGAGGCTTTTATTTAAACAGTTCGCTGCCTTGTCTATGCTATTGCTTATTATTATGCTTTGATAGATTTTTTCCAAGCATCCATAGCTTGTTTGGAAGCACCTATTTTAGGATTTTATCCATAGCAGCAATGAGGTGAACTATTTGATGAAATGATTTGGTAATCATGTATGAAAAATGTGGTAGCATAGATAAGGCAGCGAACTGTTTGAAAAAAATGCCTCAAAGAAATGTGGTCTCATGGTGATGGAATGGCATGACGAATTCCATGACAAGAAAATTACTATGGATTTTCATGGCATTCCACCACCATTGAGACCACATTTCTTTGAGGATTTTATTCAAAAAGTTTGCTGCCTTTTCTATGCTATTGCTTATTATTATGCTTTGATAGATTTTTTCCAAGCATCCATAGCTTGTTTGGAAGCACCTATTTTAGGCTTTTAGCCATAGCAACAAGGAGGTGAACTATTTGATAAAATTCTTTGGTAAACATGTATGAAAAATGCCATAGACAAGGCAGTGAACAATTTGAAAAAATGCCTCAAAGAAATGTGGTCTCATGGTGATGGAATGCCATGACGAATGCCATGACAAGAAAATTGCTATGGATTGTCATGGCACTCCACCACCATTGAGACCAAATTTCTTTGAGGCTTTTATTCAAATAGTTCATTGCCTTGTCTATGCTATTTCTTATTATTATGCTTTGATAGATTTTTTCCAAGCATCCATAGCTTGTTTGGAAGCACCTATTTTAGGCTTTTAGCCATAGCAGCAAGGAGGTGAACTGTTTGATAAAATTCTTTGGTAAACACGTATGAAAAATGTGGTAGCATAGACAAATGGTTTGAAAAAATGCCTCAAAGAAATGTGGTCTCATGGTGATGGAATGGCATGGCGAATGCCATGACAAGAAAATTGCTATGGATTGTCATGGCATTCCACCACCATGAGACCACATTTCTTTGAGGCTTTATTCAAATAGTTTTACCTTGTCTATGCTAATACTATTATGCTTTGATTAATTTTTTCCAAGCATCCATAGCTTGTTTGGAAGCTTTTTTAGGATTTTAGCCATAGTAGCAAGGAGGTGAACTGTTTGATAAAATGCTTTGGTAAACATGTATGAAAAATGTGGTAGCATAGACAAGGCAGCAAATTGTTTGAAAAAATGCCTCAAAGAAATGTGGTCTCATGGTAATGTAATGGCATGACGAATGCCATGACAGGAAAATTGCTATGGAATGTCATGGCATTTCACCACCATTGAGACCACATTTCTTTGATGCTTTTATTCAAACAGTTCATTGCCTTGTCTATGCTATTGCTTATTATTATGCTTTGATAGATTTTTTCCAAGCATCCATAGCTTGTTTTGAAGCACCTATTTTAGGCTTTTAGCCATAGCAGCAAGGAGGTGAACTATTTGATAAAATTCTTTGGTAAACATGTATGAAAAATGTGGTAGCATATACAAGGTAGCAAACTATTTGAAAAAATGCCTCAAAGAAATGTGGTCTCATGGTGATGGAATGCCATGACAATCCATAGCTTGTTTGAAAGCACCTGTTTTAGGCTTTTAGCCATAGCACCAAGGTAATGAACTGTTTGATAAAATGCTTTGATAAACATGTATGAAAAATGTGTTAGTATAGACAAGGCAGTGATAAGTCTGTCACTCATTTCTGTTGTGCTCGAGGAGTGCTCCTGCTGCTCCTACAATTTAGCTCCTGGTGAAATTTTAACTATTACAATAAGAAGTAAAGACATTAATATATAGAAATTACATTATAAGAAATTATATATTTAACAAAATAATCACTTACGGCCATCTCATGATCACTCTCCATAATGGAAATATTTGCATGTCGATGCTCAAATGTGCTCAAGCCCTGTATAAACCATCCAAATAGGAATTAAACTACGAATCAATAATGGTTTGATTTTTCACTAGAACTAACATCTATAACAACAAATGTAAATGTAAATTTAGTAATTTTCCTCATACCTCCTTTATCAGAGCCATGGAGGATTGTATAGCGAATGAAACACCAATATCCATTTCCCTTGTAACATTTGGAGGTGTTCCCACAACCAACATCTGAAAATAAAACAACAAATTATTCAATCACAAAAAAGTTACAACAGTGAGATCCACATCATGACTTATAATGTATGAGATCTAATGAACATAATTTTGAGTACAAGTATTAAACTATATATTTCTGGTAGGCCTTGGTAGTTTGATAGGAAGACCAAGCATGATGGGGAGAACACATACTCCATTGTGAAGGATGGGAGGACTTACAACCTTTCACCTCTCCTAGAAGAAGACAAGGAAAAGGATGAAGGGCCTAGTGTTTTGATGATGGGTGAGAAGGAGTTCATGAAGACCTTGAAGGAAGGAGGAGGAAGAGGATGCTTCCTGATTATGAAGCCAAAAAGTGAAGCAGATCTACCCACAAAGAAGAAGGAAGATGCACCAAAGGAAGTCCAAGAGTTGTTGGAAAGGTACAAGGACATAACGGTGAATGAATTACCTAGCTCCCTACCTCCCATTAGGGATATAAGCCACCATATTGATCTAATTTGAGGGGCTACATTGCCCAATAAGGCTACATACAAGATGACACCTGCTCAAAATGAGGAGATTGCAAGACAAGTGCAATAGTTGATGGATAAAGGGCTAGTGAGGAGGAGTTTGAGCCCATGTGTTGTTCCTACTGTCCTAGCACCAAGGAAGGATGGGAATTGGATGCTTTGCACTGATTCAAGAGCCATTAATAGGATCACAATCAAATATAGGTTCCTGATGCCAAGAATGGAGGATCTCATGGATTGTCCATCAGGAGCATCTTACTTTTCCAAGATTGATCTAAAGAGCGGGTACCATCAGATAAGGATCAGAGAGGGGGATGAATAGAAGACAACTTTTAAGACTAATGAAGGGCTCTATGAGTGGTTGGTGATTCCCTTTGGGTTATCAAATGCCCCTCGTACATTTATGTGCCTTATGACTGAGGTATTGAGACCTTTCATTAAAAAGTTTGTTGTATTTTATTTAGATGACATCCTTGCATTTAGCAGGTCTAAAGAAGAAAATTTGAAGCACATTGACATGGTTCTAAGGAGGTTACAAGAGGAGAAGCTGCTGATCAACATGGAAAAGTGTGAATTCATGAAGGAAGAACTAGTCTACCTTGTTTTTTTCATCTCCAAGGGAAGTTTGAAGATGGATCATTCAAAGGTGCATGCTATTCTTACTTGGAAAACACCAAAATTCATGGGAGATGTGAGAAGCTTCCATGGACTTGCAAGCTTTTATAGAAAATTCATCAAGAACTTTAGCCAAATTTGTGCACCAATCTTGGACACCATCAAAGGAGGTATAAAAGGTAAGTTTTCTTGGACCAATGAGGCTAATAAAGGGTTTGAATATCTAAAAATGAGAGTAGCACAACAACCTATACTTGTGCTCCTTGATTTTGATAAAGTTTTTACCATTGAGTGTGATGCTAGCAATCAAACAATAGGGGCTATTTTGAGCCAAGAAGGCAGACTGGTTGCATTTTATAGTGAGAGGCTGAATGAAGCAAAGAGGAAGTATTCTCCCTATGATTTGGAATTGTATGCTATGGTCCAAGCCCTCAAAAAGTAGAGGCACTACTTGTTACCTAGAGAATTTGTTGTTTATACTGATAATCATGCCTTGAGTTTTTTGAATGCACAGGAAAAACTAGTCATAGGCACATGAAGTGGGTAGAGTCTTTGCAAGCCTATACTTTCACAATAAAGCATAAGAAGGGCCAAGCAAATAAGGTGGAAGATGCTCTCAGTAGAAGGGCACTTGCAGTGCAAGAGATCCAACTCCAAAGCACGGGGGTTGAAGCATTGAAGGATATGTATCATGAAGATTCAGATTTGAGGAGGTATACAATGTTTGTGAGCAGCATTTGAATTCATTTCATGGTGAATACTATAAATTTTTATTGCAAAATGGTTTTCTCTTCAAAGGAAGCCAATTATGTGTGCATAAATGCTCAATGAGGGAGAATATCATAAAGGAGAAACACAGTGGGAGTCTTGGAGGTCACTTTGGCCTTGACAAGACCTTAGAACAAGTTAGGAGATTTTACTATTGGTCAAAGTTGCAAGTGGATGTGAGAAGGTATGTGGAAGGCTGCATAATATGTCAAAGGGAAAAGGGAACTTCATCAAATGAAAGACTCTATCAACCACTGCCCATTCCCAATAGGCCTTGGGAGTGTGTAAGTATCGACTTTGTCTTGGGGTTGCCTAGAACCCAAAAAGGTTTTAATAGTATCTTTGTGGTAGATAGATTTAGTAAGATGGCACATTTTCTTCCTTGCAAATGCACCAATGATGCATCTCATATAGTAGGTCTCTTCTTTAAGGAGGTTGTTAGGATACATGGACTACCTTTAAGCATTGTTTATGATAGAGATTCTAAATTCATTAGTCACTTTTGGAGTTCCTTGTGGAAGAAACTCAAGGAAAAAATTTGTCCTTTAGCTCAGCATACCATCCACAAATGGATGGAAAAACTGAAGTGGTGAATAGATCATTGGGAAACCTCTGAAGATTCCTTACCAAGGAGCATGGACAAGCTTGGGATCTGATTTTACCTTAGGCTGAATTTGCATATAATGATTCCATGAATAGGAGCATTGGTAGAAGCCCTTTTGAGGTAGTCTATGGCATGCACCCTAGAGGGGTCTATGAACTAAGAGATATACAAGGAGTTGCTAGGAGAAGTGCTCAAGGTGAAGACTTTGCTATTACAATCAAGGATATTCATCAACAAGTGAAGGAAACCCTTCAAAAGAATGTTGAGAAGTATAAGGAAAAGGTAGATTTAAAGAAGAGGAATGTCCAATTCAAGGTTAGAGACTTGGTGATGGCACACTTGAAGAAGGAGAGACTTCCAAAAGGAAAGTATACCAAACTCATGATGAAGAAGATATGACCTTTCAAGGTGGTCTAGAAGTTTGGCCAAAATGCTTATGAAATAGAGCTACCTCTTGGGGTGGCAATCTCTCCTATCTTCAACATTTCTGACTTGTATCCTTTCAAAGCTTTTGTGATATGATTGAGAGCTTGGTTACTATCAAACTAATGATATGATTGATGTTACTAAATTTGGTTAAGGTGTATAAGACAAGTTTGGTGACTTTGATGGCTGGATGGGTGACTATTATGAAGCCTTTTGAGTAAATTGGTGATTAACCACAAGATGATAATCAAGATTTTGTTGTAGTAGGAGTTTGTAACCTATAAATAGACTGTTGCAGTCAAAATATGGTGAGTATAGTGAGTATGTTGATAATGGACTGATAATAGTGAGGTATGGTTTAGTTGATTTGTTGCCTTGGTGAATAAATGAAAGGATGAATTGTTCAAGTGTCAATAATCAGGTTTATGTTGTTTTTATGGTGGTTGAGAATGATGTGAATCTAATTGATTAAGTCAAAGTTTTCTTTAATATGGTTTTTTCTTTGAATGAGTCAATTGGAATACTAATTAGTGGAATGATGAATGATGGCCTATGGAATGGCTAAGATAATTTGAGTGGATTTTGGTTGAATGAAAAGTAGATTTCTGATGAAATTATATTTGATCTTCTCCTGATTCTATTTGGGATTGAAATTCCTTGAAGAAATGATGTTGATGGTGTTTGTTGGATGCTCTACATCAGATGTACCCTGATGATTGAGTGTTTTGATATGATGCTCTGCATCACTAACTACCTTGTCTATGCTATTGCTTACTATTATGGTTTCACAGATTTTTTCCAAGCATCCATAGTTTGTCGTGGTGGTGCAACTTTGCAAGCACATGCCTGCATGTGAAGTAATTACACCGTGCTGCTTATGTTGACTTTCTAAAAAACTATATTGTATAGTTGAAATTTTGTCATCTATCAACATCTAGTTATTAGTTATGAAATTTGAAGGAATGCTTTGAGTTTGAATGATGTGTAATGCAACATAACCAAAAATATGAATATAAACTACACAAATCTATTAAGTAGAATTCATTAGTTAAGTTCTCTTTATTCTATTACCTCCGTGTACGTTTGAGTGAATCCACTAGAACTAGGAGGTGTTTTCTTGAAACTGCCAATATTAGCCTGTTCAACAACCAAAATCACATGTATTAAAATACCATTTGTAAAACAATGCTATTACATGTAATAAATTTATAATTGTTTACTAGTTACATACCCCACTAATAGGTGTACTGCAGAAATAAGTAGGTGGAGGACCGGTGTATCCAATCTGAACACTATGACCCTGCAATTTTATTAAAATAATAAAACTAAATTAGTTAATCATGCATTTCAAAATCAAAATTTAATAAATTAAATTCAACGAAAATGTTGACTTTTACCTGACTATCAATGCCATATGCATGATACAAAATGTTAGCCATCCTCTCCATCCCCATAGCAACATATGGATATTCTATAGCAGCATAGGGATCCTGCATAGTAGCATACAGATCTTGCGGAGTAGCATACAGATCCTACGTAGCAGTATACAGATCCTGCGTAGCAGCCTCTTGAGTGCTAGTGGGGTCATATGAACAAGTCACCTTGCAAGATTGACACACATGGGTTTGAAGGCCACCACCCGAAGACTCCCCTGGATGGTGTTGTACAATAGGGCTAGTATGATGGATGACACTCTAGGTCAAAGTGTTGATCATTTTCAATGTCTCTATGTCAGCACTCTCCTTCACAACAAGCAGCATAACAATGTGCTCACGAGGTGGCCTAGCGAGAGGTCATCTCCCTTGTCACACAGGATTTGGCTATGCACCGGGCCTATCCTAAGTCGAGCCCCCACCTCTCCCCTAGAACTCCCTCATATCAAAATAATTTGGGATTTGGTTCAATATGAACTCACTGTATAGTTTCCTAAGAAAATATTGGGGGACTTCACAATTATTGCACGGTGGGTAATCAAAGACCAAGTACCACCTATCATAAAAATGGTTCCTAATCTCTTGGTGGTGACACCAATGAATAGGAAACCTCTTCGCATTGAGGCTAAGATTTTGATTTGTTCTAGGGTCAGTGAATAGAGAGCACAAATCACCTTTAGTAATTTTTAAATCTTTTACTTGTTTATATGATAGTTTATCTACATAATATGCCCTAGCTGCCTGCCTCCTATCTTGCCATCCAGTTATTTATTGGGTTATTGAATCTACACTTTTTAACATCTCTTTCATTGAATTTGCTAGTGTCATTCTTTTTGTGGTTGAAGCATTTGGATTACTCAACCTACTGATAAGATCCTCAATTTGTTTTTTGTTGTTTTCAATTTCACTCCTCAAATTTTGTTGAGTGCCAGGAGGGTGTTGAGTGATTTGTGGGGGAGGTTGATTTTGTTGACGAGGATTTGCCTATTCTTCTTGTTGAGGATTTTTTAGGATTATTTGCATCTCCTAAAAATAAAAATAAAAATAAAAACAATCAAATCTAACCTAAAACAAACAAAGTCAACTTGAAACTAAGAAATTCAAAATAAATAGCAAACAATACTTACCTCCTGCACCTCTTCATCGTCGTGGTGCCATCTTTGTGAACAAAAAGAAACTATTGTTGATGAATTTTGAAGAATGCGAGCATGAAAATGAGGGATTTTGGCTGCGGGCAGAGCAGAAAAATAGAAAAGAGAAAATGAATAGCTTTCACTTTTTCTTTTTCTTTTTTAAATGAAATAACATGCTCGCGTTATGTCATTTCCAATCTTTTTTTGAAGTTGGCCACAAAAGTGTAACCCAACTTCATGCACTTGCCCAATTTTTTTTCTTCCAGATTGAGAGCCATGCTGATGATAAATGTACCTAGGATTCTTGAGGAGTTGCATGATTTCCTTAGACCAAAGGGGAGGAAGCTAGAGTTGAAGGTTTGCCACAATTGGGGTGATATTATTCCATACCCAATAAGCATTGTTTTGAGGGTGTATGGTTTTCAAGGAGCCCCTCATATATTGCCGTACAATATGCCACCAAGAGTGGGATTTACAGAAGTTATGTGGCAGATTGGTTGTATCCATGAGGACAACCTTACTAGGAAAGGTAAAGGAACATTTTTCCTAGACTATACTGTGGTGTCAAATTTTGTCTTTTCGAAAGGAGGTTGGGTACACTATGGATTTTTTTTTTTAAGAATACCATTTGAGGTGTGGTCCCAAGCGATAGTATGATCCTGAGGGCTTCTTTACTCTTTTCAGACAAAGAATAAAAGGTGGTAAGTTTGTGCATGAGTTCAACTTCCCTAAGGACTTGATTAGAAATGAATTTGACCTAAGTAGGCAGGAGTTGAACAAGGAAAAATGAATAGCTTATGACAATCTATTGGACATTGTGCACAAAATGGATCCAAAGTATGATCCATTGATGGAGTTTAGTCCATATCATAAGAAAATTGACTTTTTGATGGAAAACTTCAAAGAAATTATGGGCACCTTGATGACCAAGAAGGTAAACTTGGAGTTGGATCTGGGCATACAGGAGAAAGATGCTAGGCCAATTGAAATGAGGCCAACCTACCAACCTACAACGAAAAGGACTATTTACAGGAGGAAAAGAAATGATAGTAGTGATGAGGAAGAAGAGGATAGAAAAGGAAAAGAAATAATGAAATTTCCTACACAACTAGGTCCAAAGCTCAAAACTCCTGGGGCAATTAAGATTATTGATTTAGAAGCATCACCCAAGAATAGTCCCTCACCACCACCATCAGAGCCAAGCCCTAAGAGGCAAAAGATTGAACAATCATAAGAGGATTTGGTGGGTGAAATTGTTGTCACTGACCAAGACATGCAGATGGGTATGCCTTCCCCTCCTAGGTCAGTTGAATTGGTTCTCTCCGATATGAAAGGAAAATGTGTGCAAGATGCAATAATGGAGGCATGTAAGGAATTTCTAGATGATAATGCATTTGTAAAAACTCCAATTTTCTTGCAACTAGTATGGAGAATGAAATTGGAAGAATATCAGGGTAAACTCAAGAGGAGAAGAGAATTGAGACTTGATAGGTCAAACCAAGAGAATGATGATGAAGTGAAAGCTGAATTAATGGATTAATTCAAGAGCATCACTCCTAAGGAGGGGAGAAAACTGGTAAATCAAGCTAGTGTCTTGATTTTTCCTGAGTGGGACATTGCAGATGCTGTAGATTTTAACACTATTCTAAAGTCCAAGCATCCCTTGCAAGATTCTGAAGAAGAGGTCAAGGTAGCATTGCAAGATTCTAGCGTCAGTGAAGAATACGAGACCTTGGCAATTTGGGCTTTGGCCCCTCAAGGGAGAAAGCCAAATGTTACTGATATTAACCCAAATTTAAGAGGAGGGTTGATTATAAATAGAGCTTCAAAGACCTCAATTTGACTATAAATGTGGCCAAATTGGCCCAAAAGACTACTGAAAGAGAGGAGGCTAAAAAGAAAATCCTAATGGAGAAGTACAATTTCATAATTGGGGAATATAGCAAGATGCAACAAAGGAATGTTGAGCTACAAACTGAGGTGGACGGTTAAGGTACAAGCAAATTGGGGAGACATCAAGTGCTCTAGGGATCAGAACATTGCCTTCCACATCAGGGTCAGTGCCTCCTGCTTCTCCCATTGTTTCTACACCAGGGTCTCCCAGCCAAACTCCTTTCCTCGACCCTACTTTAGAGCTAATTGATGAATAAATAGAATGCTTTGTTGATCCTACAAAGAAGTAGCTAATGCACAAAATTGCAGAGTTACAGACATCCTTGAAGGTAAGTGAGGAGGGTGTACTTTTAAAGCAAAGGGAGGTTGTTAATACTGTATTGAGGCATTTAAATGACAGTTGATGACAAATTTTCATTTGTGTATTTTTTATATTCTTTATTATTAGATGCAATAAAGAATATTGATAGGGATTAGGAGGTAGTAGTGCCATTAATTGAAAATTGGATCCCTAGGGCGAATGATTTAGATATAATGTATAAAGCCTCAAGGTTTGATATAAATAATAGGCCCCAATCATTAAGGCCTACTTAGGTTAAGTCATTGCAAGGTTTTTAGACCTTACCAGATGAATTGAGTAGGAAGATCAGAGAGTTGGTGAAGAACTTTGATGATTGGAGCGACACATTATTACTTGACATAATTGATTAGTAGGGAAATATCAAGTGACTCCAACAGTGGCAAGATTGGGAAAATGAGGCCATCAATGATCAAAATAGATTAATTTGTGATGACTTAGATTATGATTTATTGGTGAGCTGTATGGACAAAATCATTAGCACCAGCTCATTCTTGGAGTCTTTTGAAAGAGAAGCGAATCAGGTGGTAGCTAAGTACACACCTTATAGTGTCAAGGTGAATGAGGTAATCAATTTTGATTGGCCAACTGATGAAGAGTACCAGAAATGGGTAAATATATATTTAACTGAGGAAGAGTGAAAAGGAGTAGGCTACTAACGGTTGAAAAATCAGCTATTGCAATTACAACAAATTCTAGTTTTTTTTTTTTGGGTGACAGTCTAGGCACGAAACTCTTGAAGTTTTTGTTGTTGCATCAACCATTCTCAGCGGGCACGATGAAAAAGAAGATTCTTTGGGGAGATTGTTGTTGTAACAATTTTTTTGGAATATCACAAGGTAGTCTAATTGGCTGGTGACACATGTGCTTTCTGGCCTGATGCTCGTTTTATCTTTCTTTTTCTATAAGAAGGATTTCAAGGCTAGAAGTACAAGTTAGCAAGTGAGATATTTTTGGTAGAGTCTAGGTGAAGTTGCAAAGCAAATTGTAAAGTTTGATGGTTTTAGGGAAAATGCAATTTAGGTTTTGAGTCATTCTGTAGTAGGTTTTGAATTCATGGGGATTTGATGTTTTATGACAGTACTAGCATTTGAATTGGAATGATTAATTCAAACTCATGTCTCTCCATTGTACATGCATATATGAATTTTGAATTTGAGATGATCGAGGGTTGTCTCATTCATCTCACTGTTGTGGTGTGTATGATTCTTGTTTTAGCTTTAATTCAAGGAATTAATTAAAATGCTTGAATGGGATTGTAGGTGGATATGTTTTGTATAAGGATTTGATAAGTAGTATTGGGTTGGAATACATATTGATGAGATTGTAAAGAAATGTTCTCAAGGATCTTATATGTTATGTGTTAAATCTACAATAAACCCTTAGATGCTTATGAATTTGACTCCTCCAATGGATATATGGCACTGATCTAAGTTTTACTTATTCATATGGTTCAATATTTGTTTGTCTTTACGTAGAGCTTGCTAAAAATTGCAAATCAATGACTATCTTATACTGTGAAATGTGTTGTAGTTATCTTATGCTCCAAATAGTTGATATTATTGATAAACAACCAATTCTATTTGGTATTATCCTATGTTATTGAGCTATTAAATGAGATTATCTATTGTTGTTAATGTTGTTTATGATAATGGTGCAGAGGTTGTAAACACATTAAGGGATCACCCTCCCAGGTCTTGCAGAGCCCAAAGTGTAGGAGGTCTCTAAAATCCTCATCAGTTGGTCCAGGTCCTCGAGCTACCCTTGATTGGAATTGGAAATTCCATAGGTAGATTAGAAGACCAATCTAGTTATAGTAAAAACAACCAACACTTGCAATGATAAAACCCTAAGTTGCTTGACTTGAGATGGAAGCTTGGTGGATGAATGAATGATAAGAGATGATAGATGTGAATTAGGGTTAAATGACTTATATTTATAAGCTTTTCACCTATTTTACCCATTAATACCTCATCACAGGCTGACATGAAGAAATAATAAACTTAAATTTCACTTTTTTCCCACTCAAAGGTCAAAATTGGGCCAAATGGGACTCATTCACCACCAATGGTGAATGGTTCCCACCTAGATGGGAATGATTCACCATGCATGGTGAATGGGTCCCACAAGGGCCAATTTGACAACTAAGATGCCAGGAGATAAGGAAATAAGGTTTAAATTGCAACTTTGTCATGCATTTCATCAATTTAAGCCTCAAGATGTACAATAGGGTTAATAGGGGCCTATTAATGATGATGTGAATGTCAAATAGGGCTTGGAACACAAAATTAAATGTGAAAGTGTGATTAAGTACACTTTATAACACTAAAATGAGGTCCACACAGCCTAGAAAGGCACAAGAACCAATGTGAATGTGCAAGACACATTACAACACTTGTTTATCATTAAGTTTATTTAACAAGCCTTCTAGATTGATGTGATAATGTTATTAAACACATTTTATAATTTTGAATTAGGGTAAAATGAGTTCATTAAGTCTAAAAAAGCATGAAGGTCCATTACAATACTTTACAACACCTTTACAAGACGTCGTTAAAAGAATGTTATTTAATTTGCAAGGGTCCAAGACCTAGTGTGGATGCATAAAATACCTCACAACACTAGATTAAGACCTCATTAAGTCCAATTTATCATGAATTATTCCCATGTTAAGCAAAGGGTACTTTTTTCTATGACACGGATACATATAAATTTTTTTATGTTGTATACAGTCTGCCTATGTCCAAATTGTAATTGGTTTGACTTTGAAACTTGACTAAGAATTTTTTTTTTAATAAAACACTATGAAACCAAATTAAACCACTAGATATCATAGTTATAAATATAAATTCAAAAAAAATAGCATTTTATCCTTCATAAAAAAAAATTATTTACGGTGAGCATCACTCTTAAAAATGGTGTTTACTAAAAAAACTAGTTTTTGAAGGAGATGGAAAAAGAAGTGCAATCTGATTCCAAATTTTTTGAAAAAAATATATTTAGAATTTATAGAAAAAATGTCACAAACCACTAGTTTGTACCATCTTCAAATTTCTCACAGTTTAACCGCTATAGGTGCCCGAAAGTGAAGATTTAGTTGAAAAAATAGTTTAGTGTCCAGTTTGGCCAAAAATTGTAAACCAGTATCGTGGGATCACCCCAGAACAATCTAAAATTCTTCCTGAGTCAACAAAATTTGAATGATAGGTAGCAAAAATGGATCAGAAAACTATAGGCATATGATTTTGATATTGAATATATCAAGGGAAAGAAGAATATTGTGGTAGATACACTCTCTAGGAGACCTAAACTATGCCATGTGTCTTATTAGCTCTCAAAAATGCAGGTTGAATGCCTCAAGAGGCTGCCAATCTCTTGATACACTTTAGGGTAATAGAAAAGGTCAAGAGAACTCAACCTTCTACTCTTTAGGTGTTGCTAAACCTTAGGCGGGTGTACCTCTTTGAATTAAGTAGACTTATAATTATATCTCTTCAGCAATTTGTTCACAATGGCAAATAGAGGTGAACAAATGAAACCAATTTTCGAAAGTAGTAGCAATATTATGATATAAATCCTAAAATGTTCAACTGACATATGTAAATAAATTGAATGAATTCAAGTGATGAAGTGCAGACACTAGTGCCTTATTGGGTATGCGGAGTCAAATGAGACCAAGATGAGCAACATTTCTTTGGAAAAACTCAAATTATCTGGCATATTATGTTTACAACTTGTATGAACATGCAAAAATTTGATTACTAAGCTCTACTTGAACAATCCAAATGATTCTCTCAGATTATTGTGATCAACTAAGAGGATTTAATCTTTGCTTGAAAGAACCATTCAATCAATCACACAAATACAACAAATGTGTACTGATGAATTATATATAAACTTGTCATATCAATTCAAACAACCAAAAAGCTTCAATATTGGAGACAACTTAGCAATACTTTCATTAGATTCAACTAATAATTGACACCAGAGAAATGTAACAACATCAACTGATTTTCATAAATACCTCCATTTTGAAATCATGCAACAATAGTCTCTGATCTGATAATTTTATTCAACTGTTCCTACTTGCTGTGTATCGAATATCTAATAACTCATGATGATTTTACAATTACAAAATGCCTATTTATACACCAGCATCAAGAAAATAAATCATATTAAAATTCCATGTCGTCCTTCCAAAGAATTCGGGCTCAAATCAAGTTGACTTGCAATGGTTTTATGAACTCACATGTCGGCCACAGTATTTGAATTTCTGTTACTCATCAGTGAAATAGTCGGCGAGACAATCCAGCAGTTATGTCAAAGGCAATTCAATCATTAATCACTTTGTGGTGTTATTCGCCTTCGCCATGTCTTGTCTGAGTCGGAGAAACATCATATAGATTACATTATGTTTCAATGAGATCCCCCACAATCAAACTGTATGTTGCTATAACATATTGCTTGTTACACCAAAGACAAGAAGCATCTGCATGTTCCCTTTGTGTTTCGCTGTAGCTCTATGATATCGAGGAGACCTCACGTAGACCACATCGTGTTTCACCAAAAGCCCTTTATTCATCTTGTGTGTCGCTTTGACCTTCAACTGTCGAGGGGACATCATATAGAAATCTCCTTGTTATACCGAGAGCCCTGAGCTCACACCTATTTGCCAAGACAACATTACCTTTATACCGACATAGTCCATATGTATACTATTGGCGAGACCAAAGGCCACTCACCGAGACCTTATATCGATGACCATACCTCCTACCGAGATGCATCCTCCTGTCACCAGTTGGTGTGACAATGTAAATTCGCCATGACCATACTCCGATGCACATGGGTCTTCCCGAAAAATTATTGACGAATACCCTGCGTCAGCAAGACCTAGTGATTTCGCCAAGATGCCATGCCGATGAAGGATCTCAGGCCGATAAACCTTTGAAGAAAACCACATCAGAAAGACCCAACGAAGTCATTGAGACATCATCCTGCATATCAAAACTCACATTCATAAGCTCCTCAATTGCCGGTCGGGGAGACATATTGAATTTGATGAAACATCATCCTGATGGCATAACCCCTGCTGATTTGAAATATCCTTTGTCATTGAAACCGTGTGAAAGTCCTACCGATAACTACCAGCATGAAAACTTTGATCATTGTGACACAAAAAACATCTTGCCAATAGGCAACACAAACATTTACAAGCAGAAGAATGAATTGGGAAGACCCTGATATGCCTACAACAAACATATGTTAGCAAAAATGCATTGTGGGTCAGGGAGACCCTCGTCTCCTCATGCCGATATGAACCCTAATGTGAAAATGCAGACCCGATAGATTAATGGGATAAAAATATGCAAAGTGTGAGAAAAATGTCATGATGGAAGGCTCCTGTGCTTATGATGAGGACTCAAATGGGAACCTAGGGGAAGGAAAAATATGTAAAATCATCAAATTTTTACAGTTCCAACACTCATGATGCCTGTTTTCCAGGCTTTCATCATAGTACTTTCCCAAAGCACCACCGTAGTGGTTTTCATTGGAGGATGATTTTTATTTTTACTATTTTCTTAATTTTTTGATTTTTTGGAAATTTTCCCCTCATGTTGAACCACCTAGTGGTACTGATGTAGAGGCTACTATTATAACATGTCAATGATATCCTTCCTGAAGAAGCTGCTTTGCTAAGATACAAGCACTTGAATGCAACCTTGAAGAACTCTAATTTACCTTGTGGATACTAGAATTAACTATGTCTATGTGCACACATCATGATAAAGTGCCTTTAGAATCCTTATGATGAAGGGTAGCTGCCAATACACAGTCAATGTGAGAATTGGATATTGTGAATGGAGTGTATGGTGTCATGTATGAAGGAATATGAGATGTGTTGGTTGATGGTTTGGAACCTTTGACTCTCCAAACTTGGGAAGATGAACGGTGATGGGTGGGAATGGAGGTTTTCATGGAATCAGGACCAACCACTGGATATAATTTGTTCCTTGCTTGAGAAGACTGCTTTTGTATTTGAGGACTCTTTTGATGGATACACTTCCCTTTTTTATTTTTCCCCAGAGTTTGTTTGATTAATGGAGTTTTGGAGGGATGATTTTATTTATTTTGCTTTGGTATCCATTTGTATTTGCTTTGTCTTTTTTTCTTTACTGCTTCATTTTCTTTGATAATATTTTCCTTGCTTAGATAGGATTCCTTCTTTTTACGTTGGTCCCAATTTGTGTATGAGATGATGGGTGGATGATGATTCATGATATGGCTAGCTACAACATTCAAAATATTTTCATCATAAGGATTCTTTGTGTCCCATATGTTGTTTGTTGTAGATAAGATTTCCCCCGGTGTTGTAAAGGTATCATCAATACCTAATCTTTTTCCCTAATAATGTATCCTCTAATCCATAGCCACTGAATATGACTTGTCATGAACACATGATATTGCTATGGGTTCATGCTATTCAGGAATATGAACTATTTTCTCTAATTCTATGAAATCATTATCTGTTAATACCACTTCAAAAGATGTTGATGTTGTTGAAAATGAACGTAATATTGTAACTTAAAACTTGTAAAACTATGAGATTGTAGATCTAATTAAGTGTTCTTTGTCACAATACTTTGCGTATGATTAATTTGTTTAGATCAATTTTATCAATTGTACAAAAGAGACAAAAGACTGTAGAAGAATGAGACAAGAAGATAGAAGTGACACAACATATATGTGGAGAACAACCTTTCAGAAAAAAACCCCACTAGAATCAATATTGCTTGTATTATTTAACCTTAGAAAAAGATTACAATAATATTGTGGCAATCCTTGATTGATATGCTTCCTTGCCATCAACAATCCTTCTTCACAACCTGCAATAAACTCTCATGGAACTCTCATCCACTTGCTGCAATTAATAGACAATAATTGAGCATGTAAACTCATAAGAGTTGTACAATACAAGAGCATAAAGCTCCTCACAAAAATCTATGCCTAGATTGGGCAAGTAGAGTTCCATAATGTAATCTGAAGTCAAACCAAAGTCTTCCTCAATTTAGGTGCCCCAAACTGAACACTTAATTGAAATTTGGTCAAGAAAATATCTTGCAAACTCCACCTCAAAGTTGGTGCCCAAGAATGTGCCCACTTGACCGAGCCTTGTAAACATCTTCTCATGCAAAAGGTGTGAACTGAAAGATGCCAACTTGGGTGCCCAAGGTGGTCCCAAGTCAATCTTAGTTAACTGAAACATATCTCTCCACCAATTCATGCAAACATTATGCATGATTGATCATCCCCACTTAACCACAAGTATCCATCTGTTATCTGTCATGAAACTAAAGTCATTAGTCATGCAACTAAAGTCAACTCAAGTTAGCTAGCATTCAACTGAAACTAGCTACATGCAATTGAAGATAACTGAACCATAACTAAAATAAACTAAAATAAACTGAAATGAAATGAAATGAACTGAATTGATACTGAACTGATAGTGCCACTTCACTCATGTAAATATCAATCTCTAATTTGTAGGATCTAAACATGCATTACTAAAGTGTTATCAATTCTCCAAATAGTTAACTAAAGCAAGGTGGGTTCCACCTTCCATGTGGGCACCCCATGTGCTCCCATCTTGTAGGATGTCTTCTTGGATGTCCCCACATGTTCCTATCATTTAGGAATAATCAAAAATGTCAATTTATATGTTTATTTCATTCAAATTTAATCTCTTTCTAATCCTAGTGTTGGGGAACAATTTCCAAGGACTTAGGAGATACATGAAATATGTTTAGGATTTCAATTAAATGGCATCCTATTCCCAACATTCTCCCACTTGACATTATACATTACAATTATTCTAAACAAGGAATCATTATTATAAATCAAGTATAGGACTCAAGGCCAATGGCTTTCTTGCACCAAGAGAACTTATCTGCAGGAATTGGTTTCGTAAGATAATCTACAACATTGATCAAAGTGTCAGTTTTCTCAATCAATACCTTCCCACTCTCAACCATTTCTCACACAAAGTGATACTGAACATCAACATGCTTAGTACAAGCATGATGCATAGGATTTTTTTCTAAACAAATAGCACTTTGACTATCACATTCAAGTCTAATTTGCTTGCAATTAAAACCAATACATTTCCCAGGTCTCTGTAACCAAACTACATCTTTAGAGGCTTGTGTAGTAACCATGTACTCTACTTCTGTGGTGGAAAAAGCAATCGTAGGCTACCTCTTACTCATCCAACTAACCACAACTCCAAACAAAGTAAACACATAGCCACTTGCAACCTCTGACTATCTAGGTCTCCTGCCCAATCTAAATAAACAAAACCATGTATGTCCAATGATCTGTGCATAATATCAATATCATTAGCACCATGATAAATAGAATAGTAATAAGAAGTACCTCGTAAATATCTAAATTCCCTATTAACATAAGTCCAATGTTCTGTACCAGGGTTAGACATAAACCTACTTAGAACTCCCACTGCTTGGGCTATATTTGGTCTTGTAAAAACCATTGCATACATCAAACTACCAACTACACTAGCATATGGAATTTTAGACATTTCCTCATGATCAAAATCAGATTTAGGACCCATGTCTAAACTTAACTTCGTTCCAACCGGTAAAGGAATATTAATTGGTTTACTATCATGCATGTTAAACCATTTCAAAATAGTATCAACATAGCCACTTTGACTTAGTCAAAGCTTTCTGTTACCTCTATCTCTACTGATCTCCATACCAAGGATATATTTTGTAGCCTCTAGACCTTTCATCTCAAATGTGCTAGAGAGTTGTGCTTTCAATTCTTTGATCATTACCTTGTCGTTTCCAATAAACAACATGTCATCAACATACAAGATAATAATTAAAAGTTGATCATCAATAAATTTTATGTAAACACAATGATCTTCCTCACTCCTAACATAACCAATTTTCAATGCAAAATCATCAAACTTATGGTACCACATTCTAGGTGACTGTTTCAATCCATATAAAGATCTCTTTAACCTACAAACCAATAATTCTTTTCCTTTTAAAACAAAACCATCAGGTTTCCTCATATAAATCTCCTCATTAAGATCCCCATGTAAGAAAACAATTTTTGCATCCATTTGCTCTATCTCAAAATCATAAGCAACAATAATAGATAAAAGGAATCTAATATAAGTTAATTTAGAAATAGGAGAGAAGATTTCATTAAATTCAACTCCCTCTCTTTGGGAGTAGCCCTTGGATACTAATCTAACCTTGTACCTTTTGAGATTACCATATGCTCTAATTTTCTTTTTAAAGATCCATTTACAACCAATGGCCTTTCTTCCTTTGGGAAAACTCTCAAGATCCCACATGTCACAAGTATCCAAGGAAACCATTTCCTTATGTATATCTTGTGACCAAAGCTTGTTCTCATCTAAAGACAAAGCTTCCCTTTAAGATCTAGGTTCATCATTAGTAGTCATCAAAGCAGATATACAATGGAAATCAGCTGGGCTATACCTATCAACAGGATTCTATTGTCTTGTGGATCTTCTCAAAGAAGGTTCTTCTTGTTCCTCAACATGCTCATCATGAGCATCTATCTCAAAACTATGCGAACTCTCCTTATCCAATCCATCCAGTTGTTCTTCAACATGTGCATCTTCATGCTTCTCAATATTTGTCTCAAAATGTACTATTCGAGAAGTATTCTTCTCCTTTGGTTGTTCTTCTCTTGTATAAGATCTAAATTCCCTAAAAAATCACATCTCTAGATAAAGTAATTTTTTGGGTTAGAGGATTCCAAATCTTGTAACCTTTTACATTTTTACCATAACCTACAAATATGAATTTTTGTGCTTTTGGATCCAACTTAGACTGCTTTTCTTTAGGCACATGAACAAAAGCCTCACAACCAAAGATCCTTAAATGTGCAACACTAGGTTTCCTACCTAACCACATTTTATAAGGGGTTTTATCTTCAATAGATGAACTAGGAAATCTATTGATTAAATAACAAGAAGTACTTACAGCTTCAGCCCAAAGGCACCGATCTAGCTTAGCACTACTTAACATACTCCTAGCTCTTTCCATTAAGGTTCAATTCATCCTTTCTGCTACTCCATTTTTTTGAGTTGTATATGGAGTATTTTTCTATCTCACAATTCCTACATGCTTACAATAATCATCAAATTCCTTAGAACAATATTCACCCTCATTATCTGATCTCAACACTTTTATCTTATGAACTGATTGTTTCTCAACTAAAGCCTTAAATTCTTTCAACTTATTGAACACATTAGATTTGTTATGCATAAAATAGATCCAAGTGTATCTTGATACATCATCAATAAATGTGACATAATATCTAGATTTTCCAATAGAGCCAATATCCACAGGACCCATAACATCTGAATGAATAATCTTTAATAATATTTTAGC
This sequence comes from Sequoia sempervirens, assembly GCA_007258455.2. Taxonomy (NCBI): domain Eukaryota; kingdom Viridiplantae; phylum Streptophyta; class Pinopsida; order Cupressales; family Cupressaceae; genus Sequoia; species Sequoia sempervirens. The sequence goes on from VDFB02350692.1 coordinate 122,807, forward strand.
TTTAGTTGTTCCATTAGGAAATGAAGATCTAGATTTCTTTCTAAACACACAATGCTCACAAAAATCATTTTTTCCAATATTATAATCAGGAATACCATCAACCAATTTCTTATTAAGAATGGTCCTAAGACCTTTTTCACCACTGTGGCCCAATCTATGGTGCCACAACATACATGTATTTTCAGCTTTAGTTACTTTGGACGATTTATTCAAATTGGAGGTATCAAGCTTAAACAAAGTCCCAATTTGAGATCCTTTGGCAACCACCATATTCCCTTTCACCAATCTACAACCACCTTTGTCAAATGTCACATGCATTCCAGAATCATTGAACTTAGATATATAAAGTAGATTTCTAGCAAGTCTTGGAATATGTAAAACATCAATAAGGGTCTTAACCCTATCATCATTGAAACACAACTTTACCTCTCCTTTCCCCACAATATTTGTTGTGCTATTATCTCCAAAGAATACATTCCCTCCATCATATGTAGTATACTTAGTGAACCACTCCTTGTTAGGAGTCATATGATAGGAGCAACCTAAATCAACAAGACAAGAGTCATCACTAATAATTTTACATGAAATGATCAATGCATCATTACCGTCATCTGAGGATTTCTCTGTAGAAGCATCAAAACTATTTTTCTTGTTCTTACAATCCTTCTTTACATGTACCAGTTTCCCAAAGTTCCAACACTATACCTTACTCTTACTAGGGGTTTTAGACCGTCCTTTGGACTTACCCTTTCCTTTCTTGTCTCCCTTAGGTTCCTTTTCCTTAGGCTTACCTCTTACAAAAAAGGCATCTTGGGATCCCGTTTTAGAATTCCTCATCATCTCCTCTAATAGGAGAGTAGTAATTATATTATCCATCTTAGGATCTACACCACTACCACTGATAGCAACAATTAGATTTTCCCAAGACTCTAGTAAAGAAAAAAGTAACAAAATGCATTTATCTTCATCTTCTAGCTTTACATCTACAGATGCTAAATGAATTAGAATCAAATTGAAAAAAATTAAATGATGTACAATAGAATCACCATCTTTCATCTTTAAAGAATACAACTATCTTTTCAAATACAAATTATTAGTAAGATTTTTGGTTTGATAGATATCACCTATCCTCTTCAATAATTTATATGCGATAGCTTCAATTGAAACATTCAAGAGAACATCAACAAGACATAACCTTATGGTACCTCTTGCCTTCCTATCAAGCTTAGCCCAATCCTCATCTAACATCATTGTAGATGGATTTGTCTTATTAAAAACAACTAATCACTGATTTCTCTCTTCAAGGAGATCCTCCATTTTTAATTTCCAAATCTCATAACTAGATCCATTGAATCTTTCAATATCTAGACAAGAAGTAGAACTCATTGTAACACACTTCTTTTACAAATCTGCAATAACACAATATTAAAAGCTCCCACTACAGCCAAAAACCTTCAAAATTTTAAGAGAAAAGGTGTCCCAAACCCTAACCAACCATTGGCTTTAATACCAAATGTTGAAAATGAAGGTAATATTGTAGCTTAAAACTTGTAAAACTATGAGACTGTAGATCTAATTAAGTGTTCTTTGTCACAATTCTTTGTGTATGATTAATCTGTTTAGATCAATTTTATCAATTTTAGAAAGAGATAGAATATTGTAGAAGAATGAGACGAGAAGATAGAAGTGACACAACATATACGTGGAGAAAACCCTTTCAGGAAAAAAATCCACCAAAATCAATAGTGCTTGTATTAACCTTAGAACAAGATTACACTAATACTATATCAATCCTTGATTGATATGCTTCCTTGCCTTCAACAATCCTTCTTCACAACCTGCAATAAACTCTCACGGAACTCTCATCCACTTGCTATAATTAATAGAAAATAATTGAGCATGTAAACTCATAAGAGTTGTAAAATACAAGAGCATAAAGCTCCTCACAAAAATCTATGCCTAGGTTGGGCAAGTAGAGTTCCACAATATAATTTGAAGTCAAACCAAAGTCTTCCTCAATTTAGGCGCCCCAAATTGAACACTTAACTGAACTTTGTTCAAGAAAATATCTTGCAAACTCCACCTCAAAGTAGGTGCCCAAGAATGGGCCCACGTGACTGAGCCTTGTAAATATCTTCTCATGCAAAAGGTGTTAACTGAAAGATGCCAACTTGGGCGCCCAAGGTGGTCCCAAGTCAATCTTAGTTAACTGAAACATATCTCTCCTCCAATTCATGAAAACATTATGCATGATTGATCATCCACACTTAACTAAAAGTATCCACCTGTTATTTGTCATGCAACTGAAGTCATTAGTCATGTAATTGAAGTCAACTCAAGTCAACTAGCATTCAACTCAAACTAACTACATACAATTGAAGATAACTGAACCATAATTGAACTAAACTAAACTAAACTGAACTAGTATTGAACTGATAGTGCCACTCCACTCATGTAAATATCAATCCCTAATTTGTACGATCTAAACATACATTACTGAAGTGTTATCAATTCTCCAAACAATTAACTAAAGCAAGGTGGGTTCCACCTTCCATGTGGGTGCCCCATGTTCTCCTATCTTGTAGGAGCTCTTCTTGGACATCCCCACATGTTCCTATCATTTAGGAATAATCACAAATGTCAATTTACATGTTCATTTCATTTGAGTTTAATCTTTCTAATCCTAGTGTTGGGGAACACTTTCCAAGGACTTAGGAGATACATGAAATATGTTTAGGATTGCAATTAAATGACATCCTATTCCCAAAAGATGCTGACTCAAAAGATGTCGATGATGAAAATCACTATAAGAATCAAGAATCATGACTGTTGCTTTCTCTTGTGTAGGAATACCAAGAGTGGGAGACTCTAGTTTTGGATGAAGAATGTCTATATGTTCGTCAGAAAGAAACATCTCAAGGGTGATATCGGGGACATCTTTGGAGTTTAAAATGGTTTGGAAGATGTCCCTTAGCTCTTGGTGAAACTCTAGGGATAGGAGTTCTTGATCCTAACTCGATTCATAATAACTTTTGTTATCCTCAAGATCCTCCTCTTGACATGATCCTTGGGTGGATGATATATCATCAAAAAAAAAATCTTTGCAACAGTTTGTGGGTAAGGGTGTAACAAGGGATATTTCTGGCTCATTTATAATTTCTTCAACATGCTCAATCATTGAGTCATATGTGGGAGAGATATCACAATATGATATCCACTTGATGTCATTACGGTATAAAATAGTGCTAAACACTATTGATGAGTTTGGACTTTATTTTAAAATAGTATCTTGATATGTGTTTGATTCCTCATGTTGTGATAAATAAATATGTCCCACCGTGGTATCATGAGTATTGTTTACATTTTTTGAGGTTGATGTCTTTCTTGAATCTTTTTCTTTCGTATGGTCAGGCATAGGGTTTGTGTAATTTTTTATATTTTCATTCCCCAATTTTTGATTGACATGAATGTCTCCTTGGTCAATAAGATCCTTTATTAGATGTTTGAGTCTAAAACAATTTTGTGTGTTATGACCTTTGTATTGGTGAAATTCTCAAAAAAGACCATCTCTATAGCTACGAGGTTTGACTTGTGGCTCATGATAGTTCAAGAAATCTAGGAGTGTGATAAGGTTAGATTGTATCAATTGCTTCAACACATCCTCCATAGGTTCCCCTAAGGGAGTGAATCGTTGCTTAGGAACACTATTTGTTCTTTGTTGTCCATGTTGAGTGTTTGTAGCATTGCTCGTTGGTTGATTGTTTGATGGTGATGTGTATGGTTGTTGTGTGTTCATGGTTTGGGTGTTTTCTTATATAGGATCAGTTAAGACCACCTTTGCATAAAAAAAAAATCACTAGTAACATTCTTGTTCTTGGCCCAAAATCGGGATTTGTTGTTAGAACTAGTGTATGGGAGGTTGTCTTTCCCTATGTTTCCCTGTGAGATTATAGATCACTCAATGTTAAGGGCTCTAGGTACAAGCTCATCATAAGTGGTGAGGCATTGTATCTTCAAGTGGAAGGATAGATTTGATCAACATTTGCTATGGTAATCCCCACTTGTTGTTTGTCGGGAAGGGGTGACTTGCTCTTGCTAGCTTTTTGCCTCCATCGTTCCAAGAATTGGAAAAAGATTCTACTTTGGTTTGTTTGAGAGTATACAACTCTTGTAAGCTTACGTCCATGTCAAGATTGAAGGAGAAGTGATCTATGAATTTGTCAACGATTTCTTGGAAATTTTTGATGCCCGGAGGTAATTGTGAAAACTAATCCATGGCAAGACCTGTTAAACTTTGTGGGAAGAGGAACATTAAGTAGGAATCATTATAGGCCACTTCCCTGCACATGACATTGAACTCTTTGATATGGTCCACAAGACTTCCTCTCCCTTTTTATTTGTTGAATTTGGGGATTTCAAAATCGGGAGGGAAAGGTACCATTGCGATGTTTTGATCAAATGGATAGGGACATAAGTTCTGTGTACGAAGCTTCTTTGTCATGCCCATCTGAAGATCATGCATTTCTTGTGATAATTCCTTAAGTTGTGATGCTAGATCGTCTTGCGGGTTTGGAGGAGGAACATATGTTGGGATGACAGATGAGTTTTATGTGGGATTCTGATATGATAAAGTGTTGTATGGGGTGTATGATGGTGTAGGATATGGCGATGATGGTGTAGGTGTATATGTTCCTAATGTGTTCAGGTTGATGATGTTTTGTTGAGGATTATAGTATAAACCCTGTTTTTGTTGTTGTTGTGTGAGAAATTGTTGTTGTTGGGCATATTATTGAGCTTGTTGCTATTTTTGAGCTACTAGGGCTTGTTGTTTGACCTATTGTTGTTGCTGTGCTACTAAGGTTGTTTGATGGGATTGATGTTGTTGTTGTGCTAAGGTTGCTTGTTGTGCTTGATGTTGTTAATGTGTCAAGGATGCTTGTTGTGCCGCTAAGGCTGCTTGATGTTATTGCTGTTGTTGTTGTGCTACTGGCTTGGTGAGCTTGATGTTGTTGTTGTGCTGCTAGGGCTGCTTGGTGTGCTTCTTCTTGTTGTTGTTGTGTGACCAAGGATTCTTGTTATTGTTGGATTGCTGGCTAGTAAGCTTGTTGTAAAGCTAAGGCATGTGCTTGCAATGTAGGATCAATCAGTGGTTGGGAAATTTGTGATAGGTTTTGGGTGTTGATGTTTTATGTGGGTTGTGGATTGTTGATGAGAGGTTGGGGGTTCCCTTGGTTCAACATTCCTTATAAGATAGTGGATTCAGGTGGGGGAATGTAAGTTTGAGGTCCCATTTGATTTTGAATGGTGAAGGGGACCGTGGGAAAAGATGAGGATGATTCCATTAGATTTTGTGATGGTAATGACACACTAGGACCTTGAGTCCATTGATTGAAAGGATTGCCTTGACCGATGCTTTGGAGATTTCCTTATGCTTGAGATGCGGTCAAGGTATTTCCTTGGTTGATGGGGTTCATAACCAAGGTGTTTTTTTAATTTGGGTCAATCATAGATTGGTTTGATGTCAATGGTGGATTGACTTCAGTAGCTTGGGTAACCACTTGTTTCGATGTGTCAATGGGGTTGTTGGAACTAGTAGTCAAGGTTTGACTTTGTGTGATAGTGTTAACTTTCCCTTGTTGTCCTACTTGAGGAACTTGGTTCACATTACCTTGTGTATCATTAGGCATACTTGGGGTATTTGTGATGATGGATGAAGATGGTTGTGCTCAAAATTTTGAGGTTGTTGTGGCATCATGGAATGTAAGTGGTTTTCCAAATGTTGGTGTCCAACTTGTGTTTTGGGGAAGGTTGGAAGTTAATGGAATGGTCACGTTGTGAATACTCACAGTTGTGTTTGTTACCAAACATGAAGTGAGACCAAGGTTGGTTCTTAGCCTAGTTGCAAGAAAAGATGTTAAGGGTTTACTTGGCACAAGGGATGGAGTTGGTTGAATCATAGATGAAGTCAAGCCTTGTGTCAATGATTGTGCAACAAAAGAAGGGGAAATTGGAGCCACATTTTCTAAGGCTTGATGTTCCATGATTTCTTCCTTAGTAAGTCCAAATGTGTTGTTCGTGATGTGTTATATATCATATGGTCCTGATGGAGATGAGGGTTGTTGTGATGGGGTTTCTTGACTTATTGGATCAAATTCTTGAGGATTGGGATCACTTGAGGTGAATGTGACTTTGGTTTTCTCCATGATTCTCTTGTGTTTTTGGAGCAATGATGATAATGGGGTATGAAAAGGTGGATGATATGGAAAGTGATCTTTGCAAACATTTTGGGACAACACTTTTGACTTAAGATTTTGATGTTTGATGTTTGATAAAGGATGTTTATGAACTAGGAAATGGTTAGGGTAGACTCATGACCTTCAAGATAAACTAGTTAAAAGATGATAACTAACTTAACTAAATGCATGAAAAAGGATTCATTTCACATACAAAGTAGCTAAGTTAGGGTTTGGGTTTGATCGATGTCTAAGTCCAAAAGTGTTGGTATGTTCAATTTTTTTTTGCAAAGTTTGGTGAAGTGAAATTTGGATTTTGATAAAGGGGTGGGTGAAATGTTTGACCCAATGTTGACCTATAATGAACCTTTGTTTCCAAGACCAAGGTAATGAGAAACATGCTATAACTCTAAAGTGATCAAACCCTAAGGAATCAACAATTTTGGTAAAATAGAACCCAAATGATTTTTGAAATAGGACCCAATTATTTTGACAATAGAATTCAATGAATTTGGATAATGGAACTCAATGATTTTGACTATAGAACTAATTATTTTGGACTCAATATTTGCAATGTTTTCCTTGTATGATAGTGGGCGTAAGGTCAAGTTGTTCAACTAGTGCGGTCAGTTTCCAAATGGTCATGTGGGATTCAATTTTTCAAGTTTATCTTGCCTAATGAGTTTCTTTTACCATAAACACTTGTCTTGATTAAGTTTTTTAGACTAAATGTCTATGTAAAAAACATCATAAATTTCACAAGGTCCATTTTGTGAAAAGGATGAAGTTCAAGCCACAGTTGCCTATGTTAACTTTGGAAAATATGGATTGAGATATAAGTCAAGA